>CAKOBO020000029.1:0-224405 GCA_932526585.2 Philonthus cognatus | reverse complement strand
CACTTCGGTCCCTGGTCGGGAAGTGTACACTGAATGCAAGTGTCAGATCTTGCATTGCCCCGGGCGAGCGCCAATCCGTCCGTGTTTTCCGGGATTGGTAAAGCGGAGGCCAGGCCTCAGGGAACTGGGGTAGGACACTAGTGTTCGAGGGTACACCCGTTCCTGGTTAGTCCGGCCCGCCCCCTTGTACACGATGCGCTGGCAACATCAAAAACACATGGAAAGCATATTACTCGATAAAACAATAGCGGATCAAACGCCTACCAAAGAGGATCCATTTCGCAAAAGGCCCTGTTTGCCGCGATCGCCACCGGCAACCAGGCAACACACCGTAGACTTGTCCACATCTAATTCCTCCGTGGTGCCGGAACACTCCAGGGAACCTGAAATTGGAAACCAATTTAGGTCGCCAAAAAAAGCATTTATTGAAAAAATGAAGATCGATGAAGCCACCGAACTAGAGAGGTGCAGAAATATTATTGGCCGAATGAAAACAGCCATCGAAAGACAGCGAAACATTAGTTTGGAAGTTAAAAATGGACTAAAGGAGCTGGAAGAATCCATAGATGTCATTACTTTCAGCAGAGAGAGTTGGTTAAATGCGAGCGAAGAACTTCATCAGGCTGAAATCACAACGATTGTTGCAGAAGTAACGCTCGCTAACACAAAAAAACGAGCCGCAATTAGCCCAATCACTGGCAACGAGGATAAACGAAAAAAAGAAGACCAAATAGAAATAGTATATGAGGTTCCAGAAAAAATACCAGCAGAAGAAAAGTGGGAAGTACAAAAAAACAGAAGAAACAGACAGTTGAAAAACAGAACCAAAAACGGATCTGAAGTTGAAAAACTATTCGAAAAAATCACCCCTGCAGAGAATGCTAGAGCAAAGCAAATTAAACCGAGACCAAAACGACCCCGATCAAATGCCATTCTGATACGTCCAGAACAAGGTAAATCATACGCCGACGTATTAGCAACACTGCGAAAGGGAGCAAATTCTGAAGACCTTGGCGCCGAAGTGAAAGGCCTACGCCAGACCCAAACCGGGGCAATTCTAGTGAAGTTAGGCAACCATTCTACGAATAACGACGAATTATCAAGAAAGTTTGCTAAGATAGTTGGGACAGACGCTATAGTTAAAAAGCTAACACCCGAAATAACATTGCAATTTCGGGACCTAGACGTACTGACCACTGAGACTGAGGTGGAGAAAGCGGTTCGCCAAACTCCAAAGACACAAGAACCAATAAAGGTTAATTTGACAAAACCAAACAAAAGACAACAACGAATGGCATTTGTGCGGCTAGACAAACAACTTGCTGACAGGTTGATCGAAGCCACTTCAGTTAAAATAGGGTTAATATACAGTAGGGCTAGAAAAACGGTAGAAATAGCCAGATGTTTTAAGTGCTTTGATTATGGACACAGACAAGACACCTGCATTGGCCCCGACAGGAAAAAAGACGGTATCTGTTTGAACTGCGGTGTCAAAGGTCACAATAAGTCAGTTTGTACAAACCAGGCAAAGTGTATACTCTGCACAGGGAAACACGATGATGCAAGTCATCCCCTCGGGCACAGCACATGCATTACATACAAACAAGCCCTCAACAAGGCAAGGAAACTTCAGTACGGGCAGCATAATACAGGGTAACATACATAGGAGCAAGCTGGCGCACCAGCTTTTAACGCATTTGCGACTTGAAAAGTGCGCCGATATACTGCTGGTATCTGAACAGTATAACACCGAAGAACAATCTGGGTGGTACTCCGACATCCTCGGCACTGCTGCTATCTGGGTGCCAAACGAAAGCTTGGTACGAGCATCTGGCACAGATAGGGGCTTTGTCTGGGTGAAGATAAATCGTATCAACTTCGTAAGCTGTTACCTTACCCCAAACGAGACGATCCTAGAGTTCCAGGAGAAACTAGACCGACTTGAGGACGCTTTATTGGCGATGGAGGGTGGCATTGTACTAGGAGGTGATATAAACGCTAGAGCAATTGAGTGGGGAATGGACAGTACCGACACGCGAGGAAGACGCATACTGGAAATGGCAGCACGCGCAGGTTTAGTCGTAATAAACGAGGGAAATACTTCAACTTTTAGGCGACCAGGCTACAACCAGACTATACCGGATGTTACTCTAGCATCTGAAGATATTGCTGGAAAAATAACAGATTGGCATGTAATGGAAGATTACATCGGAAGTGACCATCAATACATTGCATTTAAAGTAAATGACGTCAAAAAAGTTCCCAAGCCAAGGGCTAAGTACAGCAATAGCTGGAACCTAAAGAAACTGAATGAAAGTACTTTTATCAGTACCTTCAGAGAAAGCCTGGCTAATAACCAGAATTACGAGCACGCAAATGAAACAGTAGAAGCAGTGATGGGTGCAATCCACCAAGCCTGCAGCGCTTCGATGCCAAGAAAATTCAAGGGCCATAAAACATCGGTGTACTGGTGGAACGGCGACGTTGCGTCAGCAAGAAAAGCGTGTCTAGCTGCACGCCGTAAGGTAACGCGTGGTGGTAGAACAAGTACTGGTCCAACTGAAAGGGAACGGGAAGACTACAAAACCGCAAGGAAGAAGCTAAAGGACACCATTAAAACAAGCAAGATCCATAAATGGAAAGAGCTCCTAAACGACGTGAACTGCGACCCCTGGGGACTGGGCTACAAGCTAGTCATGCGCAAATTAGGGGCAAAATCAATATCCTCACCCCCAGAACCTGAGACAATGAAACGTATCGTCGACGACCTATTTCCCAAACACCAAACACGACGACCTATGAACGACCTCAACGATATAGCAGATATGCCGCTGTTCACAGAACAGGAACTTAATGCAGCTATAAATACTTTAAAGGACAAAAAGGCGCCCGGGCCGGACGGAATACCTAGCGAAATCTTGAAACTCATTTCAGGAAACGCTCCGGACATCCTTCTGGCCATGTACAACAGCTGCCTAAATGAGGGAGTATTCCCAGCTAAGTGGAAGACTGCAAAGCTGGTGCTAATACCCAAGGCAAAAAGCCTACCGGGGTCGCCACCATCTTTCAGACCCCTGTGTATGCTTGACACAGCTGGAAAACTCTACGAGAAATTGCTGAAGCACAGACTGCACATAGAAATCGAGAACGCCGGAGGACTATCTTCTAAACAGTATGGTTTCAGGAAAGGTCTCTCAACAGTCGACGCAGTGGGGGAGGTTGTACAGCTCTTTGACAACGCACAAGCAGCTAACCACTATTCCAGACCGATTGTAGCACTAGTAACTCTGGATGTTAAAAACGCATTTAACTCCGCAAGGTGGAGCGATATACTCGATGCACTGACTGGGAGTTTCAATATTCCCTTATACCTAATCAAAATTATAGATAGCTACCTAAGCAATAGGACCCTTGTATTTCACTCGAGCGAAGGCAAACACGTCCGAGAGATCACAGCAGGAGCAGCCCAGGGCTCAATACTAGGACCTGACTTGTGGAACGTAGCATACGATGGTATCCTACGCCTGCAAGTACCAGATAACACTTACCTTATAGGCTATGCTGATGACATCGGAGCAGTAATTATGGCTCGGACCGTTGATGAACTGCAGATGAAGATGAACCAGCTGATGAGAAGAGTCTCTCGGTGGATGGATGAACATAGTTTAAGCTTGGCCACTGCCAAAACGGAAATAGTGTTTCTTACCAGGCGCCGAATTCCGTTAGAGATTCCTATGAAGATAGAGACCGACAGCGTAGTATCATCCCGCTCAGTGAAATATCTAGGCATCCATTTGGACAGCCGAGTAAAATTCAGAAAACACATAGACGAGCTCTGCACTAAGGCGACAAGGGTAACTACTTCGCTAAGTAGACTAATGGCAAACGTTGGTGGTCCTACGGAACAGAAATGACGACTATTAATGAACGTCGTTAATTCTATCCTCCTCTACGGCAGCGAGCTGTGGGCGAATAGAATTAATAAATCGACAAAAAAAATAATGGCGCGTGTTCAACGCAGAGGGGCGCTTCGCATCGCAAGCTCGTACCGAACAGTATCCGAACCTGCCGTGATGGTGATATCTGGGACTGTACCTATAGACTTACTGGCTCTAGAAAAACAGAGAAAATATCTTCTCAAACAAGCCGCTAAAATAGGGACTCTAACAAATGAGGCAGAGGAGGCCACTCTACATCTGTGGCAAAACAGATGGAGCAGCGAGGAAAGAGGAAGGTGGACGCACAGACTAATCCCCGATATATCGAAATGGATTGGGAGGAAACACGGGGAGGTAAATTTTTATCTGACCCAGTTCCTAACAGGCCATGGATGCTATAACGCGTACCTAAACAGGATCGGAAAGGTGGACAACGCGGCCTGTCCACATGGGGATGCGCTGGAGGACGACGCTTTCCATACCTTCTTCGAATGTGAGCACTGGACTGTGAAGAGGCAGCAACTAGAAATAACCATGGGCAAATTGGCCCCAGAAACAATAATCAAACAGATGATAACAAATGTTAAAATATGGAGAAAAGTGGACGTATATGTCACTCATATACTGAAAATTAAACAGAGGGAAGGAGACCCAAGACAGCTGACAACACAAACTTGAAAACGAGACCCCTACCTTGAAGTAATACCGCGAGGTAGTCCCAGGGTAGGAGTGTCTGCATAATGGGGGTTTTTAGTGGGTGCAAGCCCCACACACCGGGAGTTAACGGGTCTAACTCCTGATGGTGCGACAAGCATTTTCCCCCACGCTAGGAAAAAAAAAAAAAATTATTATTATTATTATTATTATTATTATTATTATTATTATTATTATTATTATTATTATTATTATTATTATTATTATTATTATTATTATTATTATTATTATTATTATTATTATTATTATTATTATTATTATTATCGGTCTGGCCGATGAGGTACTGCAGCCAGCAGTATACTTACCGCTACCGTACTGCGGAGACGGTACCGCCGGCGTCGCCAGCTGTCCGCTGCCTTTAACACATTCATACCTAAATGTCCTTTTCTCCTTTAGCTCCCTATACTTACCCATTTCCTTGACCGGTACGCGTTGATTTCAACCTGGGAGTGTCTGCGAACTCCAACGACTGTCGAGCCGTTGCGGGGAGCAGGCTGATGTGAATTCTTCTGCCGACGGAAGACAGAGACGCGTGCCAGAAACCAGCCACTTCGGTCCCTGGTCGGGAAGTGTACACTGAATGCAAGTGTCAGATCTTGCATTGCCCCGGGCGAGCGCCAATCCGTCCGTGTTTTCCGGGATTGGTAAAGCGGAGGCCAGGCCTCAGGGAACTGGGGTAGGACACGAGTGTTCGAGGGTACACCCGTTCCTGGTTAGTCCGGCCCGCCCCCTTGTACACGATGCGCTGGCAACATCAAAAACACATGGAAAGCATATTACTCGATAAAACAACAGCGGATCAGACGCCTACCAAAGAGGATCCATTTCGCAAAAGGCCCTGTTTGCCGCGATCACCACCGGCAACCAGGCAACACACCGTAGACTTGTCCACATCTAATTCCTCCGTGGTGCCGGAACACTCCAGGGAACCTGAAATTGGAAACCAATTTAGGTCGCCAAAAAAAGCATTTATTGAAAAAATGAAGATCGATGAAGCCACCGAACTAGAGAGGTGCAGAAATATTATTGGCCGAATGAAAACAGCCATCGAAAGACAGCGAAACATTAGTTTGGAAGTTAAAAATGGACTAAAGGAGCTGGAAGAATCCATAGATGTCATTACTTTCAGCAGAGAGAGTTGGTTAAAGGCGAGCGAAGAACTTCATCAGGCTGAAATCACAACGATTGTTGCAGAAGTAACGCTCGCTAACACAAAAAAACGAGCCGCAATTAGCCCAATCACTGGCAACGAGGATAAACGAAAAAAAGAAGACCAAATAGAAATATTATATGAGGTTCCAGAAAAAATACCAGCAGAAGAAAAGTGGGAAGTACAAAAAAACAGAAGAAACAGAAAGTTGAAAAACAGAACCAAAAACGGATCTGAAGTTGAAAAACTATTCGAAAAAATCACCCCTGCAGAGAATGCTAGAGCAAAGCAAATTAAACCGAGACAAAAACGACCCCGATCAAATGCCATTCTGATACGTCCAGAACAAGGTAAATCATACGCCGACGTATTAGCAACACTGCGAAAGGGAGCAAATTCTGAAGACCTTGGCGCCGAAGTGAAAGGCCTACGCCAGACCCAAACCGGGGCAATTCTAGTGAAGTTAGGCAACCATTCTACGAATAACGACGAATTATCAAGAAAGTTT
Source organism: Philonthus cognatus (assembly GCA_932526585.2). Classification (NCBI taxonomy): domain Eukaryota; kingdom Metazoa; phylum Arthropoda; class Insecta; order Coleoptera; family Staphylinidae; genus Philonthus; species Philonthus cognatus. Next base: position 218,095 of record CAKOBO020000029.1, on the reverse strand, counting down.
GCTAAGATAGTTGGGACAGACGCTATAGTTAAAAAGCTAACACCCGAAATAACATTGCAATTTCGGGACCTAGACGTACTGACCACTGAGACTGAGGTGGAGAAAGCGGTTCGCCAAACTCTAAAGACACAAGAACCAATAAAGGTTAATTTGACAAAACCAAACAAAAGACAACAACGAATGGCATTTGTGCGGCTAGACAAACAACTTGCTGACAGGTTGATCGAAGCCACTTCAGTTAAAATAGGGTTAATATACAGTAGGGCTAGAAAAACGGTAGAAATAGCCAGATGTTTTAAGTGCTTTGATTATGGACACAGACAAGACACCTGCATTGGCCCCGACAGAAAAAAAGACGGTATCTGTTTGAACTGCGGTGTCAAAGGTCACAATAAGTCAGTTTGTACAAACCAGGCAAAGTGTATACTCTGCACAGGGAAACACGATGATGCAAGTCATCCCCTCGGGCACAGCACATGCATTACATACAAACAAGCCCTCAACAAGGCAAGGAAACTTCAGTACGGGCAGCATAATACAGGGTAACATGCATAGGAGCAAGCTGGCGCACCAGCTTTTAACGCATTTGCGACTTGAAAAGTGCGCCGATATACTGCTGATATCTGAACAGTATAACACCGAAAAACAATCTGGGTGGTACTCCGACATCCTCGGCACTGCTGCTATCTGGGTGCCAAACGAAAGCTTGGTACGAGCATCTGGCACAGATAGGGGCTTTGTCTGGGTGAAGATAAATCGTATCAACTTCGTAAGCTGTTACCTTACCCCAAACGAGACGATCCTAGAATTCCAGGAGAAACTAGACCGACTTGAGGACGCTTTATTGGCGATGGAGGGTGGCATTGTACTAGGAGGTGATATAAACGCTAGAGCAATTGAGTGGGGAATGGACAGTACCGACACGCGAGGCAGACGCATACTGGAAATGGCAGCACGCGCAGGTTTAGTCGTAATAAACGAGGGAAATACTTCAACTTTTAGGCGACCAGGCTACAACCAGACTATACCGGATGTTACTCTAGCATCTGAAGATATTGCCGGAAAAATAACAGATTGGCATGTAATGGAAGATTACACCGGAAGTGACCATCAATACATTGCATTCAAAGTAAATGACGTCAAAAAAGTTCCCAAGCCAAGGGCTAAGTACAGCAATAGCTGGAACCTAAAGAAACTGAATGAAAGTACTTTTATCAGTACCTTCAGAGAAAGCCTGGCTAATAACCAGAATTACGAGCACGCAAATGAAACAGTAGAAGCAGTGATGGGTGCAATCCACCAAGCCTGCAGCGCTTCGATGCCAAGAAAATTCAAGGGCCATAAAACATCGGTGTACTGGTGGAACGGCGACGTTGCGTCAGCAAGAAAAGCGTGTCTAGCTGCACGCCGTAAGGTAACGCGTGGTGGTAGAACAAGTATTGGTCCAACTGAAAGGGAACGGGAAGACTACAAAACCGCAAGGAAGAAGCTAAAGGACACCATTAAAACAAGCAAGATCCATAAATGGAAAGAGCTCCTAAACGACGTGAACTGCGACCCCTGGGGACTGGGCTACAAGCTAGTCATGCGCAAATTAGGAGCAAAATCAATATCCTCACCCCCAGAACCTGAGACAATAAGACGTATCGTCGACGACCTATTTCCCAAACACCAAACACGACGACCTATGAACGACCTCAACGATATAGCAGATATGCCGCTGTTCACAGAACAGGAACTTAATGCAGCTATAAATACTTTAAAGGACAAAAAGGCGCCCGGGCCGGACGGAATACCTAGCGAAATCTTGAAACTCATTTCAGGAAACGCTCCGGACATCCTTCTGGCCATGTACAACAGCTGCCTAAATGAGGGAGTATTCCCAGCTAAGTGGAAGACTGCAAAGCTGGTGCTAATACCCAAGGCAAAAAGCCTACCGGGGTCGCCACCATCTTTCAGACCCCTGTGTATGCTTGACACAGCTGGAAAACTCTACGAGAAATTGCTGAAGCGCAGACTGCACATAGAAATCGAGAACGCCGGAGGACTATCTTCTAAACAGTATGGTTTCAGGAAAGGTCTCTCAACAGTCGACGCAGTGGGGGAGGTTGTACAGCTCTTTGACAACGCACAAGCAGCTAACCACTATTCCAGACCGATTGTAGCACTAGTAACTCTGGATGTTAAAAACGCATTTAACTCCGCAAGGTGGAGCGATATACTCGATGCACTGACTGGGAGTTTCAATATTCCCTTATACCTAACCAAAATTATAGATAGCTACCTAAGCAATAGGACCCTTGTATTTCACTCGAGCAAAGGCAAACACGTCCGAGAGATCACAGCAGGAGCAGCCCAGGGCTCAATACTAGGACCTGACTTGTGGAACGTAGCATACGATGGTATCCTACGCCTGCAAGTACCAGATAACACTTACCTTATAGGCTATGCTGATGACATCGGAGCAGTAATTATGGCTCGGACCGTTGATGAACTGCAGATGAAGATGAACCAGCTGATGAGAAGAGTCTCTCGGTGGATGGATGAACATAGTTTAAGCTTGGCCACTGCCAAAACAGAAATAGTGTTGCTTACCAGGCGCCGAATTCCGTTAGAGATTCCTATGAAGATAGAGACCGACAGCGTAGTATCATCCCGCTCAGTGAAATATCTGGGCATCCATTTGGACAGCCGAGTAAAATTCAGAAAACACATAGACGAGCTCTGCACTAAGGCGACAAGGGTAACTACTTCGCTAAGTAGACTAATGGCAAACGTTGGTGGTCCTACGGAACAGAAACGACGACTATTAATGAACGTCGTTAATTCTATCCTCCTCTACGGCAGCGAGCTGTGGGCGGATAGAATTAATAAATCGACAAAAAAAATAATGGCGCGTGTTCAACGCAGAGGGGCGCTTCGCATCGCAAGCTCGTACCGAACAGTATCCGAACCTGCCGTGATGGTGATATCTGGGACTGTACCTATAGACTTACTGGCCCTAGAAAAACAGAGAAAATATCTTCTCAAACAAGCCGCTAAAATAGGGACTCTAACAAATGAGGCAGAGGAGGCCACTCTACATCTGTGGCAAGACAGATGGAGCAGCGAGGAAAGAGGAAGGTGGACGCACAGACTAATCCCCGATATATCGCCATGGATTGGGAGGAAACACGGGGAGGTAAATTTTTATCTGACCCAGTTCCTGACAGGCCATGGATGCTATAACGCGTACCTTAACAGGATCGGAAAGGTGGACAACGCGGCCTGTCCACATGGGGATGCGCTGGAGGACGACGCTTTCCATACCTTCTTCGAATGTGAGCACTGGACTGTGGAGAGGCAGCAACTAGAAATAACCATGGGCAAATTGGCCCCAGAAACAATAATCAAACAGATGTTAACAAATGTTGAAATATGGAGAAAAGTGGACGTATATGTCACCCATATACTGAAAATTAAACAGAGGGAAGGAGACCCAAGACAGCTGACAACACAAACTTGAAAACGAGGCCCCTACCTTGAAGTAATACCGCGAGGTAGTCCCAGGGTAGGAGTGTCTGCATAATGGGGGTTTTTAGTGGGTGCAAGCCCCACACACCGGGAGTTAACGGGTCTAACTCCTGATGGTGCGACAAGCATTTTCCCCCACGCTAGGAAAAAAAAAAAAAAAAAAAAATTATTATTATTATTATTATTATTATTATTATTATTATTATTATTATTATTATTATTATTATTATTATTATTATTATTATTATTATTATTATTATTATTATTATTATTATTATTATTATTATTATTATTATTATTATTATTATTATTATTATTATTATTATTATTATTATTATTATTATTATTATTATTATTATTATTATTATTATTATTATTATTATTATTATTATTATTATTATTATTATTATTATTATTATTATTATTATTATTATTATTATTATTATTATTATTATTATTATTATTATTATTATTATTATTATTATTATTATTATTATTATTATTATTATTATTATTATTATTATTATTATTATTATTATTATTATTATTATTATTATTATTATTATTATTATTATTATTATTATTATTATTATTATTATTATTATTATCATTATTATTATTATTATTATTATTATTATTATTATTATTATATATTTTTTTTTTTTTATTGAATGGTCACCCTCTACACCCACATGCCTCTGATTTCATGTGGAGAGGGTGCCAAATATATCCCCTAGTTACCTCCTCCAAGCCTGGAAGTGGGGTAACTAGTGGTGCCTAACGGTATGCGATCTCAGCAGACGCAGCGAACCCAGTATCACGGCCTTCTGCATCCCTCCGATAAGGGAGTGTGCGGTGTCGCGACATGCTGGTATGGCCCTAAGGCTGCTCAGCATTGAGCCACTGATGCCGCCTAGAGCACCGACGACTAATACCACCAACTTAACAGTGTGGCCTGGGTAGAGTCTGCTCATGTCGTACAAAAGATCCTGATATTTCGTCCGTTTTTCCTTCTCTTTTAAAACGATGTTTGTCTCTGCTGGTGCAGAGAATTCGATGACAAACATCGCTTTTAGACGGTGGTCGAGGAGGACTATGTCAGGCTTGTTTGCTCGTATTTGCCTGAGCGTTGGGAATGAGAAGTTCCAATATATTCGGCACCTCTCATTCTCCACTACGGACTCAATATCATCCGGGGCATATGGCAGCACTGGTGTTTCGTCGATACCGTACGAGTGCCTGAGGTGGTAATATAGCTCTCGTAGCGCCGCGTTATGTCTATGGATGTAGGCCGAAGACGCATATGCTCTGCATGAAGATAGCAGATGCATTATTGTCTCCGGCGCCCCGTGACATGCCCTACAGCGTATATCCGGGACATATACACCCATAATGCGGTTACGGTAGACCAGGGTGTTATGTACACCGTCTTGACAAGCTATGATGAAGCCCTCAGTTTCTGATTTTAGTCCAGCTGCTCGCAGGAATCCAAACGTTAGCTGCTTGGACAAGCCAAGTTCTTCTATGTTCTTAAAGAAGACGGAATGCATTGGCTTGTCCATGTGGCGTTGAAGCAGCTTTTGGACTTCAGCGGTTTTCAGCTGGACTCTTATTATTATTATTATTATTATTATTATTATTATTATCTTTCAGTATATTTTGAATTTCTTGAGTTTTGTGAAGAATCTTTTTTCATCCATTTACTTTCCGTACATTTTAAACTTCCCGAGTCTTGTGAAGAATCCATTCTAATCCATTCTCTTTTTGTATGTTGTGAATGTCTTGAGTCTTTTGAAGAATCCCTTCTATATTCTCGCTTCTCATATTTAGAATCTGTTTACGAATCCCTTCTATATTCTCTTTCATCATATTTTGAGTCTCTTGAAGAATCTCGTCTATATTTCTTTCTGTGTATTTCGTATTATTTAAGCTTTTTGAAGAGTCCTCTCTATATTCTCTTTCTGCATATTTAGAATTTGTTAAGTCTTTTGAAAAATCTGTTCTATATTCTCTTTTTGAATATTTGGAACTTGTTAAGCTGTGTAAATAATATATTTATATGTCCACTTTCTACAAATTTAGATACTATTGTAGTTTGGCTTAAATGTGATTCATTTTTTCTTTTAGTGGATCTTGAGTTTTGCGGTGAATGTGTTCTATATTCTCTTTCTGGCAATTTTGAGTTTGTTAAGTCGTGTGAAGAATGTTTTCCTTTTGTCGATTTTCTTGATTTGTGATCTCTTCTATTAAATTTAGAATGTCTTAAGTTTCCCGGTAAATGTTTTCTATATTCTCTTGAGTGTCTTTGTGAATGTTCCTATATTTACTTAATTTTCCTGGCGAATGTGTTCTATATTTCCTATCAGCAACTGTTGAATTTATTGATTCTTCTAAAGAATTCGTTCTATGTGCTTTTTCTTCTGATTTTGAATTTCTTAAGTTTGTTGTAGAAAATATTCTGTTTTCTCCATCTAAAGATTTTGAACGGCTCGAAGTTTGTGATACATTGTGTTTTCTATGATAATCCCTTCCTGTTGATTCGGAATATATTAAGTCTTGTGAAGAAACTATTTCAAGTTCTCTGTCTGCACGTTGTAAATTTCGCGATATATTGTGTTTCGATGACTTTAGATAGATGGAATATCTTCCTTTAGATCTTAAAATTCTCAAGTCTTCTGAATATTTTCCGTGTTCACTTTCTGTAGGTTTTGAATTTCTCACGACTTCTGGATATGTTCCATGATACGTTTCCGCATATTTTGAATTTGTTGAGGTTTGTGAATATGATTTATCGTTTTCTACACATTTTAAATTATTTGGGTTTCGTGAACATGTTCTATGTTTTATTTCTAGAACATTTGAATTTCAATTTGTTAACGCTTGTGAAAAATATATATATATATTGAATTCTGCCGATATCGAAATTTGAGAGTGTTTTGTTTCTGAAATGTCTTCTACATTTCGTTTGTGATTTTGTAATGAACACGAGTCACATTCTCTTGGCTGCATCCTGCCTATTTTTCTAAGAAATTTCGAGTTTCTTAGATATGCACTTCTTGGTACATATTTTGAATTCCTTGAGTATTCTAATAAAAATTTGTTTCGTTCTCTTCCTAAAAATATGGGAATTTGCGAGTGTTGGTCTTTCAGATTTGTCCAATAATTTTCTTCGGTGTTTTTACTGGTATTTCCTGTTTCTATACATGTTAAAAATTTTGAATTAATATCGTGTTCTGCTCCTACAGATTCGAAACTTTGTGCTGAATTAGTCGTGACGCATTTTCTTTCTACAGTTATGGAATCTTCTGTGTTTTGTCGATTTGGATTTATGAGTATATTTTGTAAGGAATATATGTTGTATCTTCTTTCTGCAGGTTCTGAACTAAATGGATTCTGTGATTTTAATCCTATTGTTGTAAAATCTTGTGAGTTTTCTGTATTTGAATTGATTTGTATATTTAGTAATGAATACATGTCGTATTCTCTTTCTACAGATTCTGATGTTAATGAATTCTGTTTCGAATTTATGCTGCACCCTTTTCTTGCAGTTGTTGAATCTTCCGATTGTTGTGTCTTTGGATTGGTGTCCTCATTTTTCGAATTTACGCTTTGTTCGCTTTCAGTAGCTGTTAAGCCTAAGGAATTTTGTGATAAAGATAAACTCTCTGCACTTTCTGTAGTTGTCAATCCTACAGATTCCGATGTTATTGAATTCTGTTTTGAATTCAAGCTGCGCCCTCCTCCTGTAGTTGTTGATTCTTCCGAGTCTTGTGTCTTTGGATTGGTGTCGTCATTTTTTAAATATATGTTTCGTTCGCTTTCTGTAGCTGTTAATCCTGGCGAATTTTGTGATGAAGGTGAGCATTTTACACTTTCAGTAGCTGTTAATCCTAAAGATTCCAATCTTATTGAATTTTGTATTAAATCCAAGCTACTCCCGTTTCTTGCAGTAGCTGATTCTTCTGAGTTTTGTGTCTTTGGATTGATGTTCTCCTTTTTCGAATTTACTTTTTGTTCAGTTTCTGTAGCTGTTAATCCTAACGAATTTTGTGATAAGGATGAGCTCTTTGCACTTTCGGTAGCTGTTAACCCAACAGATTCCAATCGTATTGAATTCTGTTTTGAATTTAAGCTGCTTCCTCCGCCAGCAGCTGCTGAATCTTCTGAGCGTTGTATCTTTAGATTGGTGTGATCATTTTTCGAACTTAGGTTTTGTTCACTTTCTACAGCTGTTAATCCTAACGAATTTGGTGATGGATATAAGCTTTGTGCACTTTCTGTAGCTGCTAACCTTACAGATTCCGATCTTATTGAATTTATTATTAAATTCAAGCTACTCCCTTTTCTTGCAGTTGCTAAATCTTCTGAGTTTTGTGTTTCTGGATCAATTTTCAAATTTACGTTTTGTTTACTTTCTGTAGCTATTAATCCTGATAATTGTTGAGCTAAAGATGAGTTTTGTTCAATTTCTGCAGCTATTAATCCTGACGAGTTTTGTGGTGAAGATAAGGTACGATCGCTTTCTTCAGCTGTTAATCCTAACAAGTTTTGTGATGAAGATGTAACTACTCTGATGGATGCTGATGGCCGCTGTACTTAATGAATTAACTTCTGGAATTTTGGAACTTCGTGCTTCGAATTTTATCGTCGGATATTCCTTATTAAAGGGATTCGTTCATTTTCATTGGATGTCCTTTTCGTCCTGTAAGTTCGAGATCAACGCAATTCGCGGAGGTTGCATTTATCCACTGTGACGTAATATGAAGGATACAATCGGAAAAATAAGGTCATGTTTTTTTTTTAATTTGTTTTTAATTTCTAAATTCATATTATCACTTTAATAATTTATTTCTAATTTCATAATCTGTCAATATTTAACGAGGAAATCAACCTTTGGGTTATTTGTTTGTTGTGAGTATATTTCTAATTTAATATTCTATTTTTGCGCTACTGAATAAAACGAACAAATATATTTAAAATACTGTAAGATTTATTTGTTTTGTATCTTTGGGTAAGTTTTGTAATGGTGTGACGTCATGACCATGTACCCCATAAGACGTGAAAACTACATTTAATTTTTTTTTTGCGTTAAAGAATTTAGGGATTAATATATCTTCCACCTTTATTTGTATCCCTTATGTTGATTAATTTTTTTTTTCTTTCCCTTACTTGCTAAATCTATTTTTCTTTACCATTAATTATCAATAAACCATACTCTTCTTATTTAAAACGTATTTGATGATTTCCTTGCGACATTCGAATTTTCTTTTCTTTTCACAGTTAGAGATTCATGGTTACTCATCACTGAATCATCGCTATCTGTTTATCTAACCATATGGCGCCCTTTTCTTTTGTTTTGACTTAAATAAAATAACCCCCCCCCCCCCCTTACTCTACCGACTTTAGTCGAGATGGTGATGGTTAATTAGTGATTGTGGAAGGAAAATGGGATTGGTAAGTGTTAGTACAAAAGAGGCGTGTAGCATACATTTTGGCGCCCAACGTGGGGCCCTTATTGTAAAGGTCGGACCTTATTATAAAGTTTGTCCCCTGTAACACCTCATTTAGATTTTCAGTATAAATGGTCGGGCTTTAACTTTAGTCAACACTTAGGAATAAAAATCGGTTACGGAAATTCGTGTTTTCTTGTCTTGAATTAATGGTAGATGTTTACGGCGTAAATTGTTTTGAGGTACAGTTGAGATAATTTAGTGAAATCGCAGGAAGGCAATTACATTTTTGTTTGTTCGTGTTGTTGTTTAATTCAGAACTTTGTCGTTTTTCTTGTCTTACATTTGAGTACTGTTATTTGTGTGAGGTAAAAGAGGAATATGGATGTTACCTTTTGTATTATTTATCGAGTTAAGTGAGTATAGTATTTCAAGATGGACAGTTATGGCGGTTATAGAATGAATGTGAATCGTTTGTTGAGGGATGAATTGATGTATGAAATTTCTATTCGTGGGTTAGCGGTAGGTCGTACTGTAGTTGAAAATCGCCAGATTCTGAGAAGCTTACTCAGAAGTGAACAAAATGGAAAAAAATTAATTTTAGAGTCGATCGAATTTCCGATCGACGAGGAACTTGATAACTGTCGAATGAAATTAACAGACTTACAAGATGATTTCAAGAATATAGATGAAAGTATTATTAAAAATGAGGTAGATCGTATCATGTCTGGATTAATTCATGTTAAAACTCGATCGTTAAGTTTGAATGTTTGTTCAGAATTTGAACGTTTGCATCGTGATCAATTGTTAGGTCAAATAGATTCCTTACTGCATACTTTATCTAGCTATCTTTATCCAGATTATGTTAAGAAAGTTCATTTTATTCCCCCGCCTGAACAATTTAGTGAAACGTCTACTTGTAGAAATCCTCTTCTAGCGTCTACGAATCCTAATCAAAATCAAATTGAAATACCAACTAGGAGCTTAATTGATATTCCTATTAATAATTTACTTATTATAAGTTTGACTGATGCACCAATAGAAAATGAGTGTGTTTTGTCTTTGGGGAACAGTACTTCCTCGTCACCTAAATTCCAGTCCAGTAGTGTACCACCTGAACGAAAGGCACAAGTAATTTATTCGGAAGATCTTCCAAATAAAATTGATTCCGTTCCAGTGCAAAGATTTAATCGTGGATTCGATTTCGGTAGTTCGTCAGTTAGCTACCTACCGGTATATAAATGGAATTTAACGTTTGATGGTAGGTCTAGTGTCTTGGATTTTTTAGAGCGAATAGAAAAATTACGTATTTCTCGTGGAGTGTCTTAATGTCAGTTGTTCCGATCTTCGGTTGAATTATTTTCTGGTTTGGCATTGCTTTGGTATCAATCTGTTAAAGATAAATTCAATACTTGGGATGAGCTTGAAACTTCGCTTAAAACCACATTTTTGCCCTGTGACTATGAATAATCTCTATAGGAAGAGATTCGAACTAGAAATCAAGGTGCAGACGAAAGCGTATGCTTATATATTTCTGGTATGGAAAATCTCTTTAGTCGTTTGACTTTAAAACCGTCTGAGATCGAGAGAATCACATTTATCAGGCGAAATTTATTACCAGTTTATCAACAAGCACTAGTATTGTCATCAGTAAACAAAATGTCAGAATTAATTAGTTTATGTAGAAAGATTGAAGATACAACTACTCGAATGGAAAAATTTGTACCCCCACCTACGAAAACAAATAAATTGGTAGAACCTACTTTGGCGTATCAAAAATTTCGAACAAGTCGTGTCGCCGAGATTGACGAAATAACACCCGACAATCAAACGTCTTCAAATAATTTTCCATTACAAAGTAACAAGACATGTTGGAACTGTAATAAAGTAGGACACATTGCTACAAATTGTGAAAGTCCTCGAAGAAAATATTGTTTTGGCTGTGGTATGGCAAATGTGACTAAGTCCTCATGTCCGAAATGTTCGACTTCGGGAACAGGAGAAATCGTGTCGAGTGATAACTCCTCGTAATTCCAAAAACTCGTCTCGTGTAAGTGAATTGGATTCGAATACTTTTCCAAGTAAAACCCATTGTGTGTTAAAGTTTATTTTAGGTAGTGTTAAGAATGACGAAAGGCCGTATTTAAATGATAGTGTTTTTGGTGTTGAAATGTTTGGTTTATTATATTCCGGTGCTTCACATACAGTGTTGGGTTGTAAAGGTTGGGATATTATTAAATCTTTAGCTTTGAGAAGTAAGCCACCCCATATTTCTAGTTGTAAAGTAGCTAATGGTTCAGATTGCGCAGTAACTGGTGTTGTTTGTTTGCCAATTGTGTTGGAAAGTAAAACTATTGTGTTAGATGTGTTGATTATGCCATCAGTTTCTCCGCAACTATTGTTAGAAATTGATTTTTGGAAACGAATGGGAATTATTCCTAATCTTCGAAATAATTGTTGGGTCTTTAGTAAAGAAGAATTGTGTAGTAGAGTTAGGGTTAGTGCGATAGAAGGGATGGATAATTTGTCTGAAAATCAGCGTACCGAGTTAGATAAGTTGTTGAATAGGAGATTTGAGGAGATGGGAAATTCGTTAGGTCGGACAAGTTTAGTCGAGCATATTATCCGTACAAATGCTGAGCCTATAAAGCAACGATATTACCCTATGTCGCCTTATTTACAAAAATCGTTATCGAACCATCTAATTCGCCCTGGTCGTCTCCAATAGTCTTGGTAAAAAAGAAAGATCAGAGTTATAGATTCTGTATAGACTATAGGCGTGTGAATGCTATCACAGAAAAGGATGCGTATCCGCTACCGTACATAAGCCATATTTTAGATCGCTTAAGGGATGCTAAAGTATTGTCTAGCCTCGATATTAGATCCGCATATTGGCAGATACCGGTTGAAGAGAAATCTAAACCGATAACACTGGTCGGCATGAAAATCGGCCCTGACACCATTCCTGCTGATTCTTATGTAAATGACCTACTGAATTCGAATATGACCCCCGTTTTCCCCCATCACCCACCGTTTTATCACTTTTCGATAATTTGGAGGGATATAAAGGATTATTTTAGCCTTTACGTTTCTTCTGAGGGGCTAGAGAGGTGAAAAGTTCCAAAACATGAACATTTGTAGCAAGGAGGTAGATTGGGGGGGGGGGGATTTGCCCCTTAAATTGTAAAATAATCCTTAAAAATTATCGATTTTTCCGTTTTTTTCGCAGTTTTTTCACTTATTTTCTACATATTCCAGCTTCCATCCCCCATCATCCTCCCCCAAACAATAAAAATATATAGCAACAATATATAGCAACAATAATAAAAATATATAGCAACAATAATAAAAATATATAGCAACAATAATAAAAATATATAGCAACAATAATAAAAATATATAGCAACAATAATAAAAATATATAGCAATAATAATAAAAATATATAGCAACAATAATAAAAATATATAGCAACAGTTCGGAAGATTTACTGTACCACGCTGGCGCTCTCAATACATCGCGCGCACAGGTTTGCCCAGGAATTTTCATGCTTTGACAGGTATAAACTTGCATCGCTCTTGTCACTATAGACCTGCACTGTAATCCTTATCTTCCCTCAGTACATCTTTAGCGATCGTAGAGTCAACTTATCGGTGCTCTGGGCGGGGATTCTGTGTTTCCAAGTTGTTTAAATTGTGTATAACGGTAGACATTTTTTAATTCCGGCTTTTTCCAAGTGAATTACAGTACGTGAGTGTGAGTTGTTATTAATATCGAGCATTTATTTACTGTTTAATTAGGCCACGCGAGTGTAAAAATCATCCCGAAAGCTTCTGCTATGTTTGCGGGGAATTGACTTTAAAAGCGGAACGAAAACCCCTTTATCCGCTTCTTAAAACTGCTTATAAATTTTACTTTGATTGCCAAGTTGGCGATCAGGACAAGAATTGGGCTCCAACAGTTTGCTGCACTACTTGTTACAGTAGCTTGACCAAATGGCTCAAAGGTACCCGTAAATTAATGCCATTTGCTGTGCCCATGGTTTGGCGCGAACCTCGCTGTCATCTCACAGATTGTTACTTTTGTATGACTTCCACCGTCGGGTTATCTAGCAAAAGTAAGCATACAATTCATTATCCTAATATCCCTTCAGCTCTAAGACCAGTTCCTCACAACGAATCTTTACAATCCCAGTGCCCCCAAAAACCTATACTCTAGAGCCAGAAACAGATTTGAAAGACTTTGAGCACAGCCTGGACCATCTTATGATACGTTCACCAATGATGAAGAGTGTTCTGCTGATTCAGCTCATCGAAAACCTCACCTCGTTACTCAGTCGAAATTGAATGATCTCGTCAGGGATTTGGAGTTACCTAAGAGTAAATCTCAACTTCTTGGATCTCGACTTCAGCAGTGGAATCTCTTAGAAAAGGGTGCAAAAATCTGTTCTTACAGGACTAGGCAGTCAACCCTGAAATTACTTTTTTCGGCAGATGAAGGCTTAGTGTTCTGCCCTAATTCAAATGCATTGATGATAGAACTGAAGATGCCATGTGACCCATACAAATGGAGACTGTTTATAGATTCATCAAAGATATGCTTGAAAGTTGTCCTATTGGCCAATGGGAATGAGTTACCATCACTCCCGGTTGCATACTCTGTGGATATGAAGGAGACGTACGAAAACATCAGCCAGATCCTTGATAAAATCAAATACAATGATTATAATTGGAAACTTTGCGCCGACTTAAAAGTTGTTGCTCTACTCATGGGCTGGCAATCGAGCTTCACAAAATACTGCTGCTTCCTATGCGAATGGGACAGCCGAGCCCGAGACAAACATTACATCGTACAGAACTGGCTTCTGCAAGAAAGTTTTACTCCCGGTCAGAAAAACGTCGCTCACGATCCTCTGGTCCCGAAGGAAAATATTTACTTGCCACCTTTACACATCAAACTCGGATTTATCAAACAGTTTGTGAAAGAAATGGACAAGACCGGTGATGCATTTCAATTTTTGAAAACTAAATTCCCTCGTCTTAGTGAGGCTAAAATCAAGGAAGGAGTTTTCGTGGGCCCCCAGATTAGACAACTTTTCCAAGACTCGACGTTTATTGAACACCTAAATCGAAAAGAAAAACGAGCTTGGATTGCATTCCAAAACGTGTGTGAGAACTTTTTGGGTAACAACAAAGGTGATGATTATGTCGCTCATGTCGAGGAATTGCTGTCAGCGTACAAGGCCATGGGGTGTAACATGTCTCTTAAAGTGCATTTCCTTCACTCACACCTGGACTTCTTCCCTGAAAATTTAGGAGCAGTTTCGGATGAACACGGGAACGGTTTCATCAAGACATCTCTAAGTTCGAGAGGAGATTTTCGGGGAAGTGGAATGAGAGCATGTTAGCAGAGTACTGCTGGTTTTTGATACGAGAGACTTCTACCTTAGGGTACAAAAGGAAAGCAAGCACCAAATGAAGGTACTTATCTTAGTTATTTATCATTCTTTACATTTATTATTTTGCATTCATTATTTTACTTTTTATTTATTATTCTTTACAGCTATAATAATCCTTTTCACCCCTCCAATGGATGGGGGAAACGGGGGGAGTATTGAGAGCGCCAGCGTGGTACAGTGAATCTTCGGAACTGTTGCTATATATTTTTATTATTGTTGCTATATATTTTTATTATTGTTGCTATATATTGTTGCAATATATTTTTATTATTTGGGGGTGTTTGGGGGAGGATGAGGGGAAATGAAGCTGGAATATGTAGAAAATAAGTGAAAAAACTGCGAAAAAATCTACCTCCTTGCTACAAATGTTCACGTTTTGGAACTTTTCACCTCTCTAGCCCCTCAGAAGAAATGTAAAGGCTAAAATAATCCTTTTCATCCCTCCAAATTATCGAAAAGTGATAAAAATAGATGGGGAGCCTCCCCCGAAAACGGTGGGTGATGGGGGAAAACGGAGGTCATTTTCGGATTCAGGGGGTAATTTTACATAAGAATCAGCAGGAATGGTGTCAGGGCTCGAAAAAAAATTTTTTTTTGCAGACCAGTGTAACAGCATTTACTGTGCCCAATAGAGGACTATATCAATTCAAACGATTACCATTTGGGTTGCATAATTCTCCGGCTACGTTTCAACGCTTAATAGACAGAGTTCTTGGTGTGGACCTCGAGCTCTACTGTTTCGCTTACCTGGATGATATTATCATTATCTCGCCGACATTCGAAGAACATCTGGCTATTTTAGATAAAGTTTTTAGTAGGCTCAGTGCTGCTGGCTTAACATTAAATAAGGAAAAATATCATTTTTGTAGGGATGAGTTGCGTTATTTGGGATATGTGGTGAACAAAAATGGTTTGTTAGTCGATCCCAATAAAGTTTCAGCAATTGTAAATCTTTCCACCCCTACTACTGTTACTGATGTACGTCGTTTTATTGGAATGGCAAGGTGGTACCGTCGATTTATCTCTAATTTTTCTTCTATTACTAGTCCTATCACCGCTCTTATTAAAAAGGGTGCAAAATTCTGTTGAAATACTGAATGTGAGGAGGCGTTTCTGAAAATTAAAGAAAATTTGGTAAATGCTCCAATATTAACATGTCCTGACTTTTCATTGCCGTTCGTTATACAAACTGACGCAAGTGATTTTGGTGTAGGTGCTGTGCTGACGCAGGAACATGCTGATGGAGAACATGTGGTCAGCTATATCAGTTGTTCTCTGAAGAAAGCTGAACGACATTATAGCACTACCGAGAAGGAATGTCTTGCCGTCCTTTGGGCTATGGAGAAATTCCACCCTTATGTGGAAGGTTCTCATTTTACAGTGATAACCGACCACTATTCACTTGTATGGTTAAACAACTTACAAAGTCCCTCAGGAAGATATGCGCGATGGAGTGTACGCTTGCAGCAGTATGATTTTGAGGTCATCCATCGTAAGGGAAAGGATCACGTAGTCCCTGATTGTTTGTCGAGAGGTGTAGCTAAACTTAACAGTGTGATAGCGTCTAAAGAAATTAAGGACAAATGGTACATTAAGTTGAAAGAAAGAATTTTGAATAGGCCCAATCAGTATTCTAATTATCGTGTTGAGCATGATGTAATTTTTAAGTATGTGAAACCAGGTTATCCGCTGTTGTCATCTGATTCTTGTTGGAAAACTGTTGTTCCAGAAGAGCACAGAGTATTGTTAATTCATGAGAACCATGATATATCCACTTCAGGTCATACGGGGACCTATAAAACTTTTCATCGGTTATCAGTCTTATATTATTGGCCAAAGATGAGAGCAGATGTTGCTAGGTATGTTGCGCGTTGTAAAATATGTATAGGTTTTAAGCCCGAGCAGAAAGCTCCAATCGGACAAATGGTTGGTCGGGTAAATGTAGAAAAACCGTGGCAGGTTATCTCAATGGATCTTATGGGACCTTTGCCCAGAACATCAAGTGGTTTCGTGTACATCTTAGTCGTACATGACATTTTCAGTAAGTTTTGTCTCACTTTCCCGCTTAGAACTGCTACAGCATCCGCTGTTTCTAAATGTCTGGAAGAGCATGTTATTTTAATGTTTGGTGCTCCAGTAAAAATAATAGTCGATAACGGTGTACAATTTCAAAGTAAACAGTTTAAAGAGGTAGCAGACAAATATGATATTATGCTTTCTTTTACAGCACGTTATCATTCACAAGCGAATCCCACAGAACGTGTAAATCGGGTAATCAAAACTGTGCTGGCTTCATATGTATCAAGCAATCATAAAGTCTGGGATAAACTTCTTCAATCTGTCACTTGCTGTATTCGTACTTCGAAACATGAGGTAACAGGATTCACCCCGTACTTTGTAAATTTCGGAAGAGAGATTTCGTTATCGAGTTCATCAGTAGAAAATCCAGATGTATCTCCAGATATTCAGTTACCTAATCCAGTCTTACGATCCCAACAACTTAGTAAGCTTTATGTCGAAATACAGTCAAAGTTGAAGAAAGCCTCTGACAAGGGGAAGAAATACTATAATTTGCGTCGTAGGGAATTACAGTTTCATGTGGGTGAAAAGGTATGGCGACGGAACTTTGTATTATCAAATGCTGCTAATAATTTTAACGCAAAACTAGCTCCTAAGTTTATTGGTCCATTTCTTATCCATAAAAAGCTCTCTCCGTGGACTTGTGAATTAAAACACCCCGATGATGGTAGACTTTTAGGATGCTGGCATGCTAAAGATTTACAATCAGCGCCGGATGATAATAATATTGACTAATGTTTTTGTTTCTTCTGATTCTGAATTTTGAAATAGCAATGGTGATATTTTGTTAGTTGTGTTGTGTAATCTTGGTTGAGTAATATTTTTGTGCATGAACCTATTTAATTTCATCTTCGATACGATTATTCAGATTAATAAGTTTATCTTCTGTGAGCGAAGGATTAATTTTGAATGGTCGATTTGGCGCTTTGGGAATTGTGTAATAGTACGACATTAAGAGCCCTAACCACTATCCCAATTGTTCTCATTATTGTGTGAAGATTATGGCAGCAAACATAAAACACTGCTGCTCCATACAGAAGTGCGATGGCAGTCTCGGGGAAAAACTTTAACAAGGCTATTTGAACTTAGAACCTTGTTACAAATATTTCTTTCAGATACTTCTTTTAATTTGAAAGACCAATTGTATGATAAAAGTTGGTTGTTCCGACTGTCTTTTATGGCGGATGGATATCTTTCAAAAAACTGAACGAAATAAATTTATCATTGCAAGGTAAACAGACAACAGTGTTCTAGGCCTGTAACAAAATAACTGCCTATAAAAGAAAATTAGATTTTTGCATTATTTGCGTTGGAAAGAGAGAAATAGAAAGCTTTACGTCATTCAGTGAGTTTGTTAGCGATAAAGACTCAGAAATGAAATGACTCACTTCGATGCGCGCATCTTTTAAGAAGTATTTTCCCGAAGAAAGAAATACAAAAATGGAACTGAATTCATGGATTCATAATGAGCCCGAAAGTATGTCAAACGAGATATATGAATCTCTTTTAGAAATGTCATCAGACACAAGTATGGAGTCACTCTTGAAAACGACGCCTCTCAACGGTATTTGGTGCAGAATCCGTGATGAATATACAATGCTTGCGAAAATGACTCTGAATATTCTTCTCCCGTTCCCAACAACATATTTGTGCGAAACAGGATTCTTAACCTATGCAGCCTCGAAAACAAAATACCGCAATAGACTGGACGCCGAACCTGATATGAGACTTCAACTGTCCTCTACCAAACCTGATGTCAACCAATTGATGAAAAATAAAAAAACAGTTTCATACATGCGATTAGTTAAGTTTGATTTCTTTTTTAATATCTTATATTATTATACTTGTTATGTAAGTAAGTCACAAGTAACTGTTATAAGGTACTTTTATTATGCTTATTAATAAAGAATATACTTTTAAACACCATTGTTTTATTGTAGGGTTCCGTCAAGTATTTCGCTTTCCAAAAGAGTTCCGTCACCAAAAAAGATTGAGAACCGCTGCATTAATTCATTAATCTATTTAATGGATAAAGTTTGGCAACATCACACTTTACAATGTTGTGTCTGCTATATTGATATTTAGCACAAATTTTGACTTATAGTAGCAATAGAAACTTCAAAATATTAATTTAAAAAAATATATAATCAAACGAAAATTTAGATTCCTATTAGCATTAGAAAAAACCTGATTGTTCTTTAAACTTTTAAACGAACTTTACTCACTTATATAGAATGTATAATAGAATCAGAATTAATATGAATGAAATATAAAGAACTACCAATAAAACACAAGTAGATTTATATCTTGTTATATTTTATTTGTTTGTAATAAAGTGCAAGAGATTTTAGTAATTACAATTAGGAAATTTTATGCGTGCTTGAATTTCTATTGGATTATATACGAATTCTTCTTTGACATTTTTTTTTTTATCAAATTTCAGGTGGACCAGCTATCTGTTATATTATTTTCTTCCAAATTATTGTAAAACTCAACAACTTTTGACCAACGTCAAGTTAACGAATAGGTTAAAGAACGATCCCTGTTGTTTACAAAATTATTTAAATAAATTCACTGACAACAATCTCGAAGGCCCTAATGAATAGGAATTCATAAGGATTTTTTAACGACTTTCGTTAAACTCTCAACGTCTTTGAGTTTTCACGAAAGGGAAATAATACAGCCCAATATTTTTTTTTTTTTGTAAATATATAATCTCCTATAAAATATAAAATAGGTTTCTTAAAAGTAGATACGTTGACGAAGAAAAACGTAATTTATATCAAATATATTAAAGTTTTCTATCGCAAATTCTAATGCAAACACAAAACGTACAATCCATAAAAAATACGATCACTTTCCGTGATGTGGAAGATGGACCCCCACTCCTGAATTTTGAGTTAACATTGCGAGATAGGATAGTAGGCCTCCTTATTAACATACTCTACACGCCTTGGTCGACTCCAGTGCCCTGTATTTAGGAGAGTAACGCAAACTAGCATCCATCTTGAGGCCTTAAAAGATTGTTGTCAGTGAATTTATTTAAATCATTTTGTAAACAACAGGGATCGCTCTTTAGCCCATTCGTTAACTTGACGTATGTCAAAAGTGGTCGAGTTTTACAATGATTTGGATGAAAATTAATACAAAACATCGATGGTCCACCTATAAATATATGCACACATCGAAAATGGAAAAATATCAACCTCAAATTTGATTTAAAAAAAATGTGAAAGAAGAATTGGTATGCAATTCAATAGAAATTCAAGCACACATAAAGTTCCCCAATTATAATTTCTAAAATCTGTTGCACTTTATTATAAACAAATAAAATATAATAGGATATTAACTTACTTCTGCGTTTTATTGGTAGTTCCTTATATTTTATTCATATTAATTCTGATGCTATTATACATTATTTATCAGGGAGTAAAGATCATTTAAAAGTTTAAAGAACAATCAGGTTTTTTTTTTTAATCTTAAAAGGAATCTACATTTTCCGGTTGATTATGTAAATTATGGACGATAAGTGCATAACTAATTTCTAATTGAATTAGTAAGAGTAATTGTACAGTTGCGAGAGAAAAATACTAGTACAGCAAGGAGCTTTGGCCACTTCTAGAACATCGTATTTTTTCCTGTAAAACAAACTTGTCATGTACAGGTTGCCAACAATTTTTTTCTTGATCAATAAGACGGTGATTTTGTTGACATGTACTTCATTAGCAATGTCTCTAATGCTAATACCGTCTCTAAACGGGTCGTTATTATCGAATTTTGCGTTTTAGTCAGTTGCGTAGATTTGTCAATTTAATTGACAATTTCAAGATTCAAAGTGAGTCCAGTTCACATTGCCAAATATTTTCCTGTACTAGTTTTTTACTCTCACAACTGTACATTATTATTGCAACGGATTACTATTATTATTATATACACTCCCATTTACGCCACAGTTGGAGCTAGTTGGCGCATGCGAACTTACATAAGGTCACCTGTGTAAGATATACTCTAAAAACGGTGCAGTGATAACAATCATACAGTTTAACTTCTATAAATAACCACCAGGGTGCGCCAATTTTTCTATCTATGCCAATTGTCACCTCAGTTATTGCATTGTGTTAGTACCTATGTATGAATCAACAATGGAATTAAATGTCAAAATAACTTGTCAAAAATCGCAAACCGCAAGTCCTATCTTTAAAAAACACATTTAAACCATTTAGTTTTAGGAAACGAATTTATATTAGAACGACATTTTATTTGTTTAAAATTCGTTTAAAAAAACTGATTTTGATCTTTTCGGGGCCCCGAATGGGGTTAAACGTGGTTTCCGCACATTTTCTTTGCCATATTCGACCATTCATAACATCTATCTACAACAATCAGCAAAAAAATAATATTCGTGAATCTCCCGTAAACTTCATATTGGTAAGTCATAAACTTAATACAAGGTTGACGAGTGGATAGAACTCTCCCAAATATAATTACTCAAATCTGGTACATTTTATTATAAACAAATATATCTATAATATTTATATATAATGAATAAAGTACATTCTGTGTTTTATTGGTAGTTCTTTACATTTGTATTCATATTAATTGTCATTCTATTATTAGTGTTGGGAATAATCGATATATTTTAATAATCGATCATTTTGAATATTACATCAAGTTTTTCTCTGGGTGGATTTTCAGGGGTGTTATTTCGAAGGGTAGGTATTTCAGGGAGTGATTTTTATGGAGAGATTATTTCGGGGGATGAATTTTAGGATTGGTTTTTCGTAAGAATGATTTTTGGGGGATCGTTTCTTTCGGGAGTGGGGCTGATTTTGAAGGAATCTTTTTACATGGAGTAGTTTTTCATAACGTGTTTTATTTAAGGTGTAGTTTTTTGAGGGATTGCATTTTAGGGTTTGTTTTTAAGCCTGTGGTTTCATGATTGTTTTTTTTCTGGGGGTAATGTTTGTTGGTAGTGAAGATTAGAATTTTTATACAATAATTATTATTGAATGATTTATTAAATGAAATAGAAAACAACTGTCAAATCAGTAATTATTAATATTACTATATAATAATTGGTAGTTCTGTCCACCGAGATAATTAGCGAAACATTTGTTTATAATAATTAATAGTCCAGTCTACTTAGATAATAATCAATTATTTTAGGATACAAATTAATAATTTGCCCGACGAAATAATCGCTTAAATTAGTATATATTATTTTATCCGATCAAATAATCGCTTAAATTAGTATTTACCAATTTACCGATCAAATAATCGTTTAAATTGGTGTATACTATTTCACCTGATCAAATAATCGCTTAAATTAGTATATACTAATTTACCCGAACAATAATCGCTTAAATTTGTATTACTATTTTACCCGAACAAATAATCGCTTAAATTAGTAATTACTAATTTACTTTATCAAATAATCACTAAAATTAGTATATACTAATTTCCGCATAATAATCGATTTTATAAATATATTTTAATAATCGACTAATTACACAGGTTTACAAAAAAAAAGTCCGGACTATTTGACCGGACCATGGTATCCCCGGGTATTTTTGCGTCCGGAATCCGATCCTGAGGTCAGCTGAGCCCCATCACGTTAGAAAAACGAGATTTCAAGGTCACTTAGAGGTTAAAATGGTCATTTTTTAGAACTGAACCCGGGACAATTTCTCAAGCGATCTGTTAAGTTAGGGAGTAACTGTTTAGGTCTTGAATATCTTCCAAACATCGGCAAGGAGCCCTAAATCTCGATCGGGACTATCACAGTGCCACCCCAGTGGATAAAATGTTGCCATGATTGTTTTATCTCGCGGATTTCGATCTCCCTGTCAAGGCATCCAATTCCGGCGATCCGTTCGCTGTGAGATATTGACAGGGAACCCAGCCCTGCTATTAAACTGAACTCTGCTATTAGCATCACCCAGGAACAACGACGTGGACGTTGCAGATTCTGTTCCCTTCGGGGTGCTTGTTTACAGTGAGTCCCCTTGCCTCTCACTTTTCTCCCTCCTAATTTTTCAATCTTTCCGCGCTTGTTTATGGGGTCTGCAGGTTTGCTCAAAACTCCTTCTAAGTGCCTTTCTCTTATGCCCCTTGGTCGTATCCCTCTTCAAGTTCCAGCAGTAGTCTGCCAACATGTTGATGTCCCAGAAACCTTGGTAGCGTCTTTCCATCTTTTTTATATCTTGGTGAAATCTTTCACCTTGTTCTTCGCTATAATGTCCAGGGTTTTCTGGGAAATTGTCCAAATGTGAATCCAAGAAATGGACTTTCAAGCTCATCAAACATCCAATAGCTTTGTAATTCTGGAGCAAGCCCTCCACCAATTCTCTATTGTTTGGGTCTTTGTTGTTTCCAAGAAATTTCTGGGCAACATTCACGAAGCTCTTCCATGCTTCTTCCTCATCCACCGTCATCGTCTTCGGGAATTCTAGATCTTTTATAAGTTCCCTTATTTGCGGCCCATTGAAAACCCCTTCTTTGATTTAGGCATCTGACAACTTTGGGAATTTTTTGTAGAGATATTGGAAGGCTTCGCTACTTCTTTTTTAAGGAGCCTTGATGAATTGTTTTATAAACCCTAATTTAATATGGAGCGGAGGTAGTAAAATACTTTTGGGATCCACTAACTGTTCTTGCTCTATGTTCTTCTGACCAACAAGAAAATTCTCCCTTGATGGCCAAACCTTCCTTTCATAATGCTCATTACGAGCTCGACTATCCCATTCACAGAGAAAACAAGGGTATTTTGTAAATCCACTCTGTTGTCCCAAAAGTATTGTTACTACCTTCAAATCCGTACATATTTTCCATTTTTACCTGCTGTAATTAATTTTTTGGAGCAAATAGTCCAGATTGCAGTAGTTCTCACTCAATATCGTCGTGGAATTGACGCGAGGTTATTGCCATTGTTCAACAAAACAGCTTTCAAACTCCTGTTTGATGAATCATTGAATAGCCGCCAATAATCCGAATCATGTTCAACTCCGAATTCGCCGAATAGACCTTCTATATCTCTGCAAAATACTAATGAATCATGCTGGTCATAATATTTCCGGAAAGGCTCATCCCTATTTCTGTAATAGGTCCCGATTGTTCCTTTCTCCAGCGAACCTCTTTCTTTTAAACGAGAAGCTAACAGTTCAGACTGGTCCTTAGATAGCCCCAGATTTCAAACCAATTCATTGAGTTCCATTTGATTCCACTTTGAATTCAGGAGTTGATCATTCTCGCTGTCATCGTCCACGTCGATTGGAGATTGTGAGAACTCCCCTTCATTTTGCTCCGGTTCTATTTCCTTACCTCCTTTATCTTCGCCATCAACAACCATACGTTCATCAAGGTCAACATCAGCTATCACTGGCATGGTAACCGACGAGGTGACCACGTAATTCAGCGATTTTCTGTTCCTGGAATTTAACCCAGGCTTAACGTTTCTGCAAAAGTAGCAATCGCGTTCGTGATTTTCTGGTTCCCGCCAGATCATAGGAGAAAAAGACATTATTTTCCTAGAGCCAGTCTGCCAACATCTCAAACGCGCTTGGCATGTGCGACAAATAACTTTTGGGGCCCATGGGTTGTTATCTGGACCTTCGGAATTGGGAAAACACGACTTAAATTGTGCAGATATGGTCTCTGTGAAATTCACCAAGTTCGTCTTAAGATGATATTTCCCACACAGAACACAGAAAGACTCTCTATTCTTCAAGCACTTAGCCATTTTCCCCGAGTGATTTTCCACTTCCGGGGAAGTTGGGGTTAAGGTGCCGGAATAGCCTGAGTTCTTCTCTCTTTAAAATAAATGGAATGAATAGCCAAAAACACTTGATTAAATGACCAACAGAAACCAGTCGCTTGTGAAACTCACTTGAGAGGTTGACAGTGCTACTCCAATGGAGAAAAAGATAGAGCTAATAGATTTGAAACTGGCAGTGTATATTGAGTTGCCTAAATACAAAAACAGTAGTTGATTATACAAAATAAGCCTATTTTATTACTGATATATGCGCAATGCATTTTATTTTTTTTATATTTGTTTGATAATGGATTTTAAAATCATCAATTTTATGTAATCAAAAAACGGAATGCATTCCGCCTAATTAAAAAAAAACATTTAATATATTTTATTAATAACATTTTTCATATATCTCAATAATATTCGTTTTATAGTGTTGTTATAAATCAAGAAATAGGTCGCTTTGTATAGTGGTGCCCCCAGATCGAAAACACGAACTAATTTCATGCGGCAACATTGTCCCGGGTCCAGTTCGAAAAAAATGACCATTTTAACCTCTAAGTGACCTTGAAATCTCGTTTTTCCTGTGTTATTAATTAGTATATCGATTATTCCCATCACTATCTATTATACGGGGAATTTTTCTTTTAGGTGTACATATCACAACATTCGTTGTTTTATTAAAATGTTTCAATTTAAAGTTTCTAACGAGCGTTTCCAATACCAGATTAAGCATGAAGTAATTTTACATTTTCTAAGTTTTAGAGGAAAACCCACTAAGTTAGCAACACTGTGTCTGTTTTATGTTTATAGCCCGATTCACAATCAATACGGGAACGGAAACGGAAATGGAAGGGGAAGCAAGTTGAAACATAGGGTTTACATGTTTACATTCACAATGCCCGAGAACGAGAAGCGCCCAAGAACCAGAACGAGAAGCCTGGTCAACTTCTTTCCCGTTCTCGGGCGCTTTTATTTTTAAGCCAATCACTGCACGTATATACCGAACAAGCGATATCGCCATTATACAAATCGAACACGGACGAGAAGTTACCCATAGATTTCAGCCATAGATTACAAAAATATTTTTAAGCAAAACTAAAAGAGATATGGATTTGAAATTTTCAGAAAAAGCCTAAGAAGACTGTCTTTTAATAAATGATATAACACCCTGCCCAAACATTTCACCCCTCTTTAAATTAGAACCACCCCTATAAAATAATTCAAATTGCGCCAATTCTGCAACAATTTGCAAAAAAGATATTGGTACCATTGGATTCAGCATACACAAATTAGTATAAACAAATAATAAAATAAACCCCCGCGCCCTTATAAAACACTCAAAATATAGGGACAAACTACCCCTCCTGACTTTTTCGAATTCAATTTTCCCAACTTCTAAAGAACAGAAAAAATCTGATGAAATCACCGGATTCAGCATAGATCAATTAACAAGTCCAACTTATAACATGTTTGTTTTCACCCCTATACCAACGTTAAACAACCCCTGTTAAAAAAACTAGACATTGTTACATTAAAGCGATAATTACACCAATTCTGCAACGTTGCATAAACAATTTCTGGACGGATTCAGTTTCTCCATACTCGAATTGACTTATTTCATAAAAAAAATTAACCCCTCGACTATGGAACAGGGTTAAAAACCCCCATTCCAAGAAATATAACTATCCGATTCAATCGAAATTTGCACCAATTCTGCAACGTTGCATGCAAAAATTCTTGACGGATTCGGATTCTCCATACTAAAATTGAGAAATTTCATCAAAAATAAACCCCCTCGACTATGGAACGGGGTTAAACAGCCCCTATTTCAAGAAATATAACATTATCCGATTCAATAATAATTTTGACCGATTCTGCAACGTTGCATAAAAAAGTTCTTGACGGATTCGGATTCGCCATACTCGAATTGACAAATTTCATCAACTATGGAACGGGGATAAACAACCCCCATTCCAGGAAATATAACATTATCCGATTCAATCAAAATTTGGACCGATTCTGCAACGTTGCATAATAAAGTTATTGACGGATTCGGATTGTCCATTCTCGAATTGACATATTTCATCAAAAAAATAAACCCCCTCGTCTATGGAACAGGGTTAAACAGCCCCTCTTCCAAGAAATATAACATTATCCGATTCAATGAAAATTTGGACTGATTCTGCAACGATGCATAAAAATATACTTGGCGGATTCAGATTCTCCATACTCGAGTTAACATATTTAATCAAAAAAATAAACCTCATCGAATATGGAACAGGATTAAATAACTCCCTTTCCAAAAATTATTGCATAATCCGATTTAATTAAAATATGCACTGCAAAAATCAATAAAAATGTTCTCGGCGGATTCCAATCTTTCATACTCTAATTGACATATATGACATATTACGCTAATTTAAATAATTCATGAAAATTTACTCGACAAAATAAAGTATCGAACAGTATTTACCAAATCTTAATTCATTGTCTAGATCGACTTGTATTTTGATTTCAAAATTGATATTTCCGCAGATTTTTTTACTAAAACAATTATGTTGCCTTTTTAGACTATCTTGGGAATTAAGTTAGTTTATAAAATGATTAACCCTTTATTATCGATGTATTTTCTCATATATTGATTTCAAAGATTCATAGGATTTACACAAGATGGCAGCATTGTTATTTTGATAACATATGACATTTCGTTATTGTACAGCTTACAAGCGTATAGTGTTCTCCTGAATTACTGGCTATTCTAGTATTTGTTTATACCGAATCTTTATAAACAAATCGTGATATTGTTATTATTTCTGTGAATTACCGGTATAAGTGTATAAAATCTGATTCTAGTCATTGCTCAAAGGCATGTATGTTTAACCTAACATTTTATTAATATTTTGGAGTTTCATTTTTATGTTGGATGTATTTAGGTTTTGTTGTTGCAGTTTGTTTACGAATGATTTAATAATTGTAATTTGTTTTCGTTTTTTGTTAAACTTACTTCATGTTGTGTTGTTTGTTTATTTAAGTTTCGCGTTCTATTGTTTCTAAAAACCAATATAATTGTTTGTTATTTAAACTTTTTAATAGGTCTATTATACATTTAAATTTGATTTTTTTTAATAAAATGGAACAAAAATCTAATCTTCTTTATAATTTTTTTATAAATAAAAAAATGTACGATATTCGTAGACTAAAACGTTCAGACGATATAATTGGTTTAGCTTCGTTATTTATTTACGATACAGATGATAATTATAGCCGAAGAAAGATTTTGGATATCATTAAAAATAATACAAATCAAATTATTTCTAAATTAAAAAAACATGAAAGAGAATCCCGAGATAATTTGATTCAAATTACAAATTCTTATAATGTACAACCAACTAATAGCTCTGATATTAATGATTCGAATTATTCGGAAGAAAACAATGCTTCAGTTCATACAATGTCGGATATTATTGATGTTAGCGGAGAAGATTATCATATAAATAATAGTTTACTAGGTATTTATAATAATCCACTAGTGACTATAACTCTTTTGCCTGAAAATACTGTTAATATTTATCCAGAAACAATAAAATTAAATGATGCATATACTATATACGAGGGTAGTTACGCCCACATGATTAAATTAATGACTAGGGACGTTAATAAATATTTTAATAATAAAAATGTACGAACAATTATGAAAGAAATAATTGCTTCAATATATTCAATTTCTGATTTTCTTCAGTTAAAATCAATACTGCATAGTATATTTTATATATTATCAAGTAAGTATAAAAGTGAAATGGTTAAGAGGCACTTAGATACATTATTAAATTTGAAATCTGTTGAATATGACGAAGAAGATAATATCATAATAGATCAATATTCTACTAATAATGACACGTTATACGAAAACAACAAATTTTATAAATACTTTAATGAAATGTTTGCTTCTATTGATACAGATGACAGTACCAATGAGACCGAAGTAAATATGTATTACTCTACAGATTTTATATTGCTACTGTTAAAACACTATATTCCATACATACCCTTATGGACAAGTTTAATATATAACAAGAAAAATAATGCACTTGTAGAGAATTGGTTTGGGGTCTTAAAAAATAATATTGTAGAAGGTAATTTGCATGATAAACCATCGAGGTTTATAAGAAAAGTGAGAGATTATGTAATAAACGAATATAGAGAGTTACACTACAACATAAGTAGAAATAGATGTGCTACCAAAAGAAAAAAATAAATAAAGCAGAATTACAAGAAACTTGGAACAAAAAGAAAAGAACGCAACATAGTTATTTTAAAGCGAACACTTTATCAAGAATGAGCAAACAGAAAGTAGAATACATAACTAATGATATACAGATTCATCAATTAAGTAAAAATTATGTTGTTTCTAAGATTGATGGTGACAAATTGTATGCTGAAAGTATGCTAACTCTGAATGTGAATTCTAATCAGACATGGGATATGTGGCTTGATAATTTTGTTGTAGATTTTGTATTAAAAATATTTTCCAAAAATAATAATAATTTAAAAGTCTTCATTCAATATGAAGTTACAAATTTGTTGTCCAATGCATTGATTTTAATTACTCTCCTGGAAATGAAACACAGCTGTTACTGCCTATTTTGCTGATTGATCATTGGACACTTATGTCCGTTAACGTCCAAACAAAAGAAATTCTGTATTTCGATCCACTTACAAGAGATAGTGGCAATGGCAAATCTTTAGTAAGAAAATTAGGGCCATTCCTAAACAAATTTGGAATTGCACCTGTTTTAACAAAAAATAGAATTTATTACCCTCTTCAAAGTGATTCGTGGAATTGCGGAGTATATATTATATATTATGCTGACGTTATTATCCATGGTTTATCTTGGGATCACGAATTAAACTATAATGCATATCGCAAAACTTTAAAAAATATAATTATAAATAATTCAGACGACATTACAAAAAATTGTTTATATTGTGGTGAGAAAAACAGAGATATATTATGCCAACAGTGTGGCAGATACTGTTGTAAAATATGCATTAGTGACAAACAGTATACCAAGAACTGCGAACTCTGTTTAAAACAGCGTAAAAGTTAAATCCATGTGAATCACAGTCTAATGCCCATTTCAAACCCCTGTCGATTAAATTAATCAGTGGCGAAACGGTGGAGTGTGTTTGGAGGGCGGAGGGGGAAGGGGGTACTGAATTTACTCGGTTTACTCAATTTTTTATATTCAAGGTTTTTATAAAAAAATCATTTTAACGGTGTACAATGTCTATTATACATTTCGTTTTTTTATCGACTTTACAGATCTTATAAGGCCGTCTACACACGGAGCTACTCATAAAACACTGATTTTGGACGCAAGTCACTAATCAGTCCACTTTGAGTTGCTACCTATGTAATAAAATGGAATGACGCAGACGCGCAACTGGTTACTAACCAGTTACTAACGCGTTAGTTATAGGTTCCAAGTGATTCCACTGTCGAGTCACCTTCGAGTTAAGTCACTACAATTTCTTCCTGGCCAACGAAGCTTCGATAAAAACATAAATATGTAGGCCTTCTTCACACGCAGCTATTCATAAGAAATCTAATCCGTTACTAACGCATTGGTGACTCGGATCCGTGGACCCCTAGTTGACGAGAATTCGCTGAATGTGTCTGGCAGTCTCGACTTCCATGTTGCACCCTCTACAAGTGGTGATAGCATACTACTATTACTGATGAAATAAAAAAAGACAAGGTTTTGGGTTCATCCATATCTCAAAAATAATTTCCATCGTCGATTCTTGCAAGAGAACTGAATCTTTCAGATGCTAAATTTTTGTGTTTTTATCGAAGCTTATTGGCCTGCAAGAAATTGAAGTGACTCAACTCAAAAGTGACTCGACAGTTGGAACTTATGACATAGGTAACAACCCAGCGTGGACTGAATAGTTACTTGCGTCAAAAATAATCGGCGATGGAAATTATTTTAGAGGAATGGATGAACCCAAAACCTTCTCCTTTTTATTTCTTCTGTAATAGTAGTATGATATCACCACTAATAGAATCATATCAATACCCATGGTGCAGCAAAATTATGACCATGGCCACACAGAACAAACTACCTATTTCGATCACGAGTATCTACTGAGTAGCCATGTATGGATCCGAGTTAGGTGATGCGTTAGTAACGGATTAGTGATTTTAATCAAAACCAGTTATATTTCTTATAAAGACATTATACATTCTCAAGTTCGCAAAGCGAAAACAGACACTCGTTTCGAAGTTCGCTTAATAAATTCATTCATCAGTTTCTCAACAACTGCGCACCGCGCGCGCAGTTTAAAGCTTAATTTAAACTCTTAGTCATTTTCAAAGTAATTTTAGAGTCATTTTATGACATTTTCAATATTCCCAGACATCTTTCAAATGTTTTTCAAAATGTCCATACATAGTTTTCAAAATATCAAAAAATTTCTTTCAAATTTTCAGGTGCGTAATTACCCACCTAGGAATTTTTCAGGTGGGTAGTATTACCCACAGTACCTATGTCAGCCGCCGACTCTGATAGAACTTTGAATTAATCAGAGGTTTATCAAAGATTAGCTGTTAGATTAATGTTAATCGGTCGGCGACTTATGATTTGTTAAGAGAAATTAATGTTTGTTATACAGAACTTACTTTTATTATTGTGATGTCAAATCGAGTACAATCAATAGCATTATATCAATATCGTTTTAATTTTACTTTTTATAGGGAATTGTGTATGCCTGTTTAAAGTTCACAGGGCTTCATTTATTATTGTAATATGACAATTCAACACTGTCACTCCGCCGTTGCAGAAATGCATTTTCTTATTATATTATTACCTATGTCTTATTTTGTTGTAAGAGGTTATTTGATCATCCTCAATAGTCAAAGGTGGATAATATGTTAATTTGAGTACGAAGAATCAGAATTAGTAAAGACACTTTTCCTGTCACAAAGCATGTTAATTTTTTTATGAAATTTATCAATTCGAGTCTGGAGAATCCGCAGCCGTCGAGAACTTTTTTATGCAACGTTGCAGAATCGGTCCAAATTTTGATTGAATCGGATAATGTTATATTTCTTGGAATGGGGGTTGTTTAACCCCGTTCCATAGTCGAGGGGGTTAATTTTTTTGATAAAATATGTCAATTAGAGTATGAAGAATCCGAATCCGTCAAGAACTTTTTTATGCAACGTTGCAGAATCGGTCAAAATTTTGATTGAATCGGATAATGTTATATTTCTTGGAAGAGGGGCTGTTTAACCCTGTTCCATATTCGAGGGGGTTTATTTTTTTGATGAAATATATCAATTCGAGTATGGAGAATCCGAATCCGTCAAGAACTTTTTTATGCAACGTTGCAGAATCGGTCCAAATTTTGATTGAATCGGATAATGTTATATTTCTTGGAAGAGGGGCTGTTTAACCCTGTTCCATATTCGAGGGGGTTTATTTTTTTGATGAAATATGTCAATTCGAGTATGGAGAATCCGAATTCCTCAAGAACTTTTTTATGCAACGTTGCAGAATCGGTCCAAATTTTGATTGAATCGGATAATGTTATATTTCTTGGAATGGGGGTTGTTTAACCCCTTTCCATAGTCGAGGGGGTTTCTTTTATTGATGAAATTTGTCAATTCGAGTATGGCGAATCCGAATCCGTTAAGAACTTTTTTATGCACCGTTGCAGAATTGGTGCAAATTATGATTGAATCGGATAATGTTATATTTCTTGGAATGGGGGTTGTTTAACCCCTTTCCATAGTCGAGGGGGTTTATTTTTTTTAAGAAATTTTGTCAATTTAAGTATAGCGAATCCGAATCCGTCAAGAACTGTTTTATGCAACGTTGCAGAATCGGTCAAAATTTTGATTGAATCGGATAATGCTATATTTCTTGGAAGAGGGGTTGTTTAACCCTGTTCCATATTCGAGGGGGTTAATTTTTTTGATGAAATTTGTCAATTCGAGTATGGAGAATCCGAATCTGTCAAGAACTTTTTTATGCACCGTTGCAGAATTGGTGCAAATTATGATTGAATCGGATAATGTTATATTTCTTGGAAGAGGGGCTGTTTAACCCTGTTCCATATTCGAGGGGGTTTATTATTTTGATGAAATATGTCAATTCGAGTATGGAGAATCCGAATCCGTCAAAAACTTTTTTATGCACCGTTGCAGAATTGGTGCAAATTATGATTGAATCGGATGATGTTATATTTCTTGGAAGAGGGGCTGTTTAACCCTGTTCCATATTCGAGGGGTTTATTTTTTTGATGAAATATGTCAATTCGAGTATGGAGAATCCGAATCCGTCAAGAACTTTTTTATGCACCGTTGCAGAATTGGTGCAAATTATGATTGAATCGGATAATGTTATATTTCTTGGAAGAGGGGCTGTTTAACCATGTTCCATATTCGAGGGGGTTTATTTTTTTGATGAAATATGTCAATTCGAGTATGGAGAATCCGAATCCGTCAAGAACTTTTATATGCACCGTTGCAGAATTTGTGCAAATTATGATTGAATCGGATAATGTTATATTTCTTGGAATGGGGGTTGTTTAACCCCTTTCTATAGTCGAGGGGGTTTCTTTTATTGATGAAATTTGTCAATTTGAGTATAGCGAATCCGAATCCGTCAAGAACTGTTTTATGCAACGTTGCAGAATCGGTAAAAATTTTGATTGAATCGGATAATGTTATATTTCTTGGAAGAGGGGCTGTTTAACCCTGTTCCATATTCGAGGGGGTTTATTTTTTGATGAAATATGTCAATTCAAGTATGGAGAATCCGAATCCGTCAAGAACTTTTTTATGCACTGTTGCAGAATTTGTGCAAATTATGATTGAATCGGGTAATGTTATATTTCTTGGAATGGGGGTTGTTTAACCCCTTTCCATAGTCGAGGGGGTTTCTTTTATTGATGAAATTTGTCAATTCGAGTATGGAGAATCCGAATCCGTCAAGAACTTTTTTACGCAACGTTGCAGAATCAGTCAAAATTTTGATTGAATCGGATAATGTTATATTTCTTGAAATAGTGGTTGTTTAACCCCGTTCCATAGTCGAGGGGGTTTATTTTTGATGAAATTTCTCAATTTTAGTATAGAGAATCCGAATCCGTCAAGAATTTCTGCATGCAACGTTGCAGAATTGGTGCAAATTTCGATTGAATCGGATAGTTATATTTCTTGGAATGGGGGTTTTTAACCCTGTTCCATAGTCGAGGGGTTAATTTTTTTTATGAAATAAGTCAATTCGAGTATGGAGAAACTGAATCCGTCAAGAAATTGTTTATGCAACGTTGCAGAATTTGTGTAATTATCGCTTTAATGTAACAATGTCTAGTTTTTTTAACAGGGGTTGTTTAACGTTGGTATAGGGGTGAAAACAAACATGTTATAAGTTGGACTTGTTAATTGATCTATGCTGAATCCGGTGATTTCATCAGATTTTTTCTATGTTCTTTAGAAGTTGGGAAAATTGAATTCGAAAAAGTCAGGAGGGGTAGTTTGTCCCTATATTTTGAGTGTTTTATAAGGGCGCGGGGATTTATTTTATTATTTGGTTATACTAATTTGTGTATGCTGAATCCAATGGTACTAATATCTTTTTTGCAAATTGTTGCAGAATTGGCGCAATTTGAATTATTTTATAGGGGTGGTTCTAATTTAAAGAGGGGTGAAATGTTTGGGTAGGGTGTTATATCATCTATTAAAAGACAGTCTTCTTAGGCTTTTTCTGAAAATTTCAAATCCATATCTCTTTTAGTTTTGCTTAAAAATATTTTTGTAATCTATGGCTGAAATCTATGGGTAACTTCTCGTCCGTAAATCGAACGCCGTTAAAGCGTTAAAGGTTATGTTATTGTTTACAATCCTGCAGAGTATGGAGTTTATAAAATTGATCAAATGATTATTAAGGAAATGTTAGTGACAAACAAAATAAATGTTACATGGATGAGCAAATGAAGGAACATTTCTGAATTTTCATTAGAAAACAATTAGGCAACAGATCATCACCAGAAGAATTCATAATTTGGATAATAATTATTTTGGATTAATTAATAATATCAGCAGGTTACGTTGATATAAGCAGACACTGAAAACTTCAGAATAAAACATCAAAAGTCCCTAAATTGACATAAATTTCCCTAGTCCTTCCCGGTCGGTTTCCGTTTTGTTGTGAAACTGGTTCTAGTTCCCGTTTCCGTTTCAGTTCCCGTTTTGGTTGTGAATCGCTTTTATATGTCAATTTCTAAAGCGTGTAGCTAACTTAAATTATAAAAAAAGATTAAACCATGGCACTATAAATTATAAATGTTTTTTTTTTTTAATTGAACATACGCGAATGCGCCGAGTGTCAGAATTCGTAACAAATCTTAATACATTACTACAAAAAAATAAAACCAAGTCATCAATACAAAACTTTATTCATATAATAGAAACTTATTAAATACTCAAACAAAAAAAAAACACAAAAAATAAATACCA
Organism: Philonthus cognatus; assembly: GCA_932526585.2. Taxonomy (NCBI): domain Eukaryota; kingdom Metazoa; phylum Arthropoda; class Insecta; order Coleoptera; family Staphylinidae; genus Philonthus; species Philonthus cognatus. The sequence continues at coordinate 183,313 of CAKOBO020000029.1, read as the reverse complement.
TAAATACGAGTATCACAAACCATTCATTAATTTTTACACAAAATCAAACATTTTTAGATAATATTAACTTCAAAGTTCGGGAAAGGGTACTTATGGGTTGAATATAGCTAAACAGGTTTTTCTATGTTCGTCCCAATTTTCCAACTGAAAAATTAAAAATAAAAACAATTATTTTTTTCGTCAAACACAACAATTTAACATATTATTCATGGTTTGTCCGGCAAGTAATGATAATAATTCCAGAAATCTTTATTTTTAAAAATATAATTATATTCAATTAATATTCTTTGGGCATCAATATACCGTTTCTTGTGGTTTCATTACGTCCTAGACTGGCATACTGATCAGAGCGCTTGTCGCGGCATCTTGTATCGTATGTTCAATAAAATAAAACCTCTATCGAATAAATTGTAGGTTGGCAACTCTGAAATTATACATTATATATATTATGTCTGAAGTTTTATATGACAATTCTTAAGGCGTGTAACCAACATACATTTATAAAAAGATAAAATCATAGCACTCTAGAAGTTTTTTTTATTGAATATCCTATGTTTAATAGTTAAATAGTATCAAAATGTTATCGTTTTAACTTAAATGACAACCTAGGATCCAAAAAGAAGCAGATCCTGGCTACAGAAATATTTTGGCAGCGATACATTTTTTTTTGGCAAAATCCATCATCTATATTAACGAAAAATGTTCCGTAGTGTCGAGATTTAGCACAGACTCTCCAAGCATCTGCAATTTTGTTGGTATAATTTTATGCATAATGGATTGTGAAATACTTAATTTATTTACTAGCAACCTGCAATTTAAATGTCAGTCGCAGTTCAGCATCGTCTTCATCTTAGCTACGTTTTCCGAACTGTAAGAACTTTGATGACCTCTTTTTTTTCAGAATGGTGTGTGTCAACTAAACAATTGTACTTTTCCTTAAACATTCTCCAAGTATTTTTTCTAGATGATGGCAATCATTTCACTTGCTTATTTTAAGCTTAACGCCAAATACTATCTTGTATCAAAACGGCAGTCGACTTTGTCTTCAATTCACATTCTATAGAAGTTCAGAGGTTAGACAACTGGGTTAACACTCTCCACCATCGGCTTAGCGCAAAAAAATCAATTCAACAAACTATGTATGAAACATACAAAAATCACCACAGTTTAAAAGTCAATATTTACTGATACAATGCTAAGTCACACAGATTGTCCTAATATAGGTGGAACGCTATAGAAACTTTTCTAATTTCAATTTAACAAAATTACTCTTTGTAAAATCGTCTAAATGCTTGTAAAATACGATGTGAGCACTTTTCAGAAGTCTAACATATACAGTATACAAAATAGAAATATTTAAAATGTGTTTTAATAGACAAAAATGGCAACTTTACTATAACATGATGCTTTTTTAACAGTAAAAACAGAATCAAAGTGTATTGAGTGTTTTGTACGATAGAACATCCACATTTTTTGAATTTCTGCTTCATTTCCTCATTCATGTTTGCATCATTTGAGTTACTATGGTCTATTCTTAAATGAGAACGGAGGTTTCTCATTTATTAAAACTTTCATGATCGTCACTTGGGGACCATAAAGTTTTACTAAATGGAAAAACCCTCTAGACACCTTGCGACTCACATAGTTTTCGCATCTATTAAAACATGTCACGTGATGCAAATTCGGACAATTTTATTGGTTCTTAATACTTTGAGTGAAATAATTACAAACTAAAATTAAAAAATACTTATTTAGTTAACTATGTGTGATATATATTCACAGTTTTCAGCAATCATCAAATATTTGACATAAATGCACAAGTTTAGCATTTCTTTACCTGACAATTTGAGGAGCAGTAAATCACCATCCGGCATTCACACAGCAAATCGGCCCTTTTCCGCAAATACACTTGTACTTCCGCAGCACCAAAATCCTTTCCTTTGTTTGCTGATTCTCTGAACGTTTTCTCGAAACCTCCTCAAACACATTCGGGTTCAAAAAGCAACCGTTATCAATCGAAACGGTCCTTTTGACCTGAATAAAAAACAAAATTCACTTAATACGTTATAATTTAACAATTTACAAGTCAAGAAGAATTAACAAAAGTAAAAATCACAACTACAAGTCAAGAAAACTAAAAAAATTCAAATAGTTAAGATTAAAATAGAAATCAAAGTTTGGAATATACTTCAAAATATCAACTAATACAATTCTAAAGATATCCACAGTAAAAGCAAAAAATAAAAGAGAAATATTATACATACAGCTTGTCCCGTTTAAGCAATAGAAAATCGGTTAAATGGGACAGTGCGTAAGAGCGCGTATAAAACACTGAATATTGTGAAATTTAAAATATTTTTGTTTAGTATTATATTTTTAATCCTGCTTCAGCAGTTTATTTTTAATATTGATTTATAGCTCATTTCATTTAACTGGACAAGAAATCATAACAGATTTGTGCTCATAACACCAAAAGTCATAGGATATGACTTGTTTAACTTATCAAAAGTGAATTATGGTACCGAAAATGCATTATTTTTAGGCAAATTGCTCAATTAATTGGATAGATAAACTCCACAGAGTACAAATATGTTTGTATTTCTTGAAATTTTTAGGCTTGGTAAATGGAATGAGTTCTAGCAGTATATTTTGAATTTTACTATTAGTGATGGGAATAATCGATATACTAATTAGTAATTAGTCAATTATTGAAATATATCGATATAATTATTATGCCGAAATTAATATATTCTAATTTAAGCGATTATTTGGTCGGGTTAAATAGTATATACTAATTTAAACGATTATTTGACCAGGTAAATTAGTAAATATTAATTTAAGGGATTATTTGATCGGGTTAAATAGTATATTTATTTATTTATTTATTTATTGGTATATACTAATTTAAGCGATTACTTCTTCGGGCAAATTACTAATTAGTAGAGTCCGGAATTATAAGCATTTATTTTCCAATTATAAGCGCTTATAAAAAGCACGAAAATACATGAAATGTGCACAAAAAGCAGAAACATGCAAAAAGCACAAAAACACAATAATGTAAAAATGTTTATTGAACTATTCTATTCAGTAAGCTTGTAACCATTTACAATTATATATTTCTCAAGGTTTTTCATATTGAAATTTTGTCTTCTATTCGTTAAAATTGTTTTATAAATGGAGAAGCTATTTTCAACGTCTACTGAAGTTAAGGGTGCATACTTAAAGATTTTGAAAGGTACATTTATTTCCAAATCCTCTACAGGAATTCCTTTCATGATCCCGGAAAGTTTGGAAAGGATATCAAATCTTACATTTTTTTAATAACGTCTTCGATTTTTTATTAACCGTATCTCTAATCAGGCCTCGAAAAGACTTTACTTTTTTTTCAAAATTTGAAATAATTTCGACGGAATCTACAAGTCTTATATTCTGTTCTTCCAATTTCTTTATATACTGGCTGATAAACGCATAATTTGATTGGAGAAACGCTAAATTTTGTATTAACATATTGTTTGTTAAAATTCTGTGACATTTCTTGATCGATAATGCATCATCTTCAGGTAAATCTAGCACAAATTCTTGAAATATTTGCAAACATTCTGCATAATACATTGCAGATTTCAACCAAGTTCCCACCTCGTTAATATAGGCTGGGGTAGCAATTTCATATCCAGATGTGTGTCTTTAAAAGCCTGCACTCGAAGAGGCGCTTTGGCAACAATCTGAAGTCTTAATGTTTCCTGATAGTCCATGGGCTAGGCAAGTACAGTGTATTAAATTTGAATAAAATACTTGCAGGGCATCTCCTGCTTTTACCATGTAAGGCGCAGCATCAGACAACATTAAAATTACCTTTTCAGTCAGAACGCGATCGGGCAAGAAAAGGTGAGTCAGGCCTTCTTGTACAAATCTGACAATTGTTAAATGATTTGTCCTTTGCGATTCTTTACAAAATATTAAGTATGACTTTTTTGCTTGATCGTCTTCACTTAAAATACCAACAACTAAATTGGCAACAAATCGTCCGCAACTATCGGTCCTTTCATCCACAGTAAACCATATGTAAGTTTTCCGATTGTGGTTTTTATTTCGGGAAACACATTTAAATACACTTCGTCTAAATATTTTTTTCAAATCAAGCTTTTACTTCTTCTGTTACAGCATGTTTCGAGAAATTTCCTAAATACTGTATTTTCTAATTTGTTAAAGGGAATATTCGCCGATACCATGGCATTGCACAAATCAAACGAGAATTTACTTTGTGCAGTTTGTAGACTAGTGGTGGCTAACGATTCTTTTAGCGTTTGTTGCTCTCCGATGCTCTTGCTTTTTTTAGAATTATTTTGGTGAGAAGTTGTATTAATATGTTGAACCACATTATATATTTTGTTTTCAATAGATATCTAAAATGAAAATGTTTACCATTAGATTAGTGATTCTGATTTATTTAGATAAGTAAGTACTATCGGTGGACATAAAATGTTGGGACAAAAAAAAAGTTGGATAATGTCAAACATAATCAAATTTATACCGCTTAAGTCAGGTTTTTTAAAGAATGGTTATATTACGGAGTGACAGTGACAATATGCAAATAAGTGGAAGATTATTGTGTACATTTTGAAACTTTTACATATCAAATGACAATTACTTGACAAGTTCAAAACACACACTAAACAAATTTTGCGTGTCCCAACATTTCATTTCCACCGATGGCACCTATATTATATTAATTTTGTATATTTCTTTAACACCTTTCATTTCAATTTTTAATTAAGTGTATTAGAAATGCTTAGATACAATATTTACCTGTATTAATTTACTTCAGTAAATAAAAACGAGCATAATATATAAAATTACGACAATGTTCGTATAAAATGCACGTATAGGAACAACTATTTGCCGTGCAAATACACGGCCGGTTATTGGATTATACAATGAAATATTTCAAATCTTATTTGATTTGTTACATTTACGAGTTTTACGGAGAATAATAAACTAATTGAAAACACACACCCCTGCTGACGAAACAATAACCTTTTATTAATTTTTAATTTGGCAGCATGTTTATAATTATACAGGGCTTTCATTAATTCCCGAACCCCACGTGACTAAATTTAAAATTGCCGCGTAAATTATTGTATTTGTACGTTGGAGGCTTTGAAAAAAGTAACCAAACGTTATTAAAGTCAAATTTGACATAAACGTTTATGCGCGGTGCATCGTTAAACCAACCTTTGAGATCTTACAAGATTCGCCCGGAATTTTCAGGTAAGTAGTATCGTCAACTTTTCTTTTTATTTTTTAATCATTTTAAATATAATATTTTCAGTCATAAAAATACTCCGGCGAATAAATATTTTTAAATCTAGGGAATTTTTGTGTGAGCCATACCACCTTGTACATTTGGTTGCCTATTATTTTTGGTCACGTGGGGTTCGGGAATTAATGAAAGCCCGGTATTTCGCACTAAATAATTATCTACAGCGTGTACAGAATAACAGAGTAAATAACTATTATTAATTTCTAAGAAAATGTTTTGGCATTTGTCACCACTCGGAACACATACATTTTAAATTAATATAAATATATGTAACATTTCACTCACCGTTTTCATGCAACATCTGCAAATCATTCTCGACCCTTCCAGGATTAAATCAGGGTAATTTTCAACCAACTTCCAGGCAATGATTTGTCTTTGACTTTCGGCATTTTCAATTATATTTTAACACATCAGTTAGTTTCACTACAGTCTATACTACACTTGAGTTATAATTTTGTAGTGATATAAAATATAGCACAGTATAGCTTCGACAGTCCGAAGAGTTTTGTGTTAATTTCTCTCAAATCTGAGCACATACGAAAATCTTGTAAATCACGTACTCAGCCCGTAATGAACATCGGGAATTCTCTATTTTTTGTGCCAAGCGTAATAGTATTCCCGCTATTGAACGTTCGGCATTTCTGACCGTTTGAAAAATCAAACAATAAAAAAATAATTTGTGCAATAAAAAAGACAAAAAAATAATAAGCACACGTAAGCACGAATACGCACTGATAAGCTAAAATTTGCAAAATAGCAAAATATTTTAAAATATACAGAAAAAAGCAAACAAAGCAAATTAAGCAAAATAAGCTAAAATATGCAAAAAACAAAATAAGCTAAAATATGCAAAAAATCAAAATAAGCAAAATAAAAGTAATGTCAAACGATTGCATTTTTCGTGAAACCTGGAGATTTCAAAACCAGTCTGTTCTGCTTGTAAAATTCACAATAAGCAAAATGCTTAAAATCCGGACTCTAATTAGTATACTCAAATAATTGATTGTTATCTCGGTAGACCGGACAATTAATTAATATAAACAAATGTATTGCTTATTATCTCGGCAGACAAGACTACTAATTATTATATAGTAATAATAATAATTAATGATTTGACGGTTGTTTTGTACTTCATTAAATGAATCATCAAATAATAATAATTATAGAAAAATTCTAATCTTCACTACTAACAAACATCATCCCCCAGAAAAAAATGCTAATGAAACCACGGGCTGAAAAACAAACCCTTAAAATTACTCCCTCAAAAAATGTCACCTTAAAAGACTACCCCTTGTAAAAACTTTTATTGAAAATCATACCTACGGAAAAAAGCACGTCTTGAAAAACTACCCCATGTAAAAAGATTCCTGGTAAATCAGCCCCACTCCCGAAGAAATATCTCCCAAAAGGAACAATCCTCCTAAAAATCATCTTTACGAAAAACCATTCCTAAAATTCATCCCCCAAAAAAACCATTCCATAAAAATCACTCTTTGAAATAGCAACCCTTAGAAAAATTCACTTGTTATTTGTACTACATAAATATTCAGACGCCCCTCGCCCCCCCCGCTCATCATATTTTTGAACTAAAACTACTAATTTCCTACTAATTTATTCGATTATTAAAATATCTCGTTTCAAAATAATCGATTATTAAAATATATTGATTATTCCCATCACTATTTACAATAGTTCAGAGTTTTATACGAGTGGCGCATGAAATAAAAGTAAAGAAGTAAACATTTTACTTCATGCTTAATCTAGGAGAGGAAAACATTCGTTAGAATGTTTTTAATATTTTAATTAAAACCACGACGTTTGCTCTTAAAATCAAAGTTTGAAACTACTTTTCACAGCAAACGATTGTTAAAAAAAATCATACATAATGAAATGGAAAATAATGATTATTGTTTATTTAAATACTTACAATTAGAAGCAAAAAACTGGAAACCCCTGACAAAATCAAGTGGATTATTTTTCATAAATAATTATGTTGTTATTATGCCTCTAACTTTAGTTCTTTCATTAAAGTGACGTTTATAAATATTCAATAGCAACAAAAAGACAGACTTACAACATGTAAATTCTAAGAGACTTTTTAATATTGCTGAATAGAAAAACACTAATCTTCTTCATCAAAAATTAAAGTTGTAGGTCGTCAAAGTAAAGAATTTTGGATTACAATTTCATTTGTAAAATCATTAAATAGATATGTTTCAAAATTATTCTGAATTGTATAAGGCCCAGTTGCACCAAAAATGTTGAACTGGTTCAACTCTGAACTTAAGTTCAAAGTGACATTAGAACAATAGGAACGGTCATCTTGAACTCGAGTTTATCGTGCAACAGGGCCTAAATCTATATTAATAATGCTATACAAAAAACTAAAACTACACTACTGCTCCAAGTATATAACGCACCACCCGTAATTTCTCGAACATTTTAGTAATGTTTATTTTTGTGTATTTCTTTGAATCTTGTGTTTATTTTTACAGGTTGCAAAATATGAAATGAAATAAATACAAAGCTGAACAAATTATATAATCATAATTATGAGTGCGTTTTCTCAATTTAATTAGAAATATTTGAATTTCATTTGAATTATGATGTTCAATTTCATTTAAAAAATTAAATATGTTGACAAAATTAATTCGAATTCTAAAAATCTATTTTGATAATAATATAGGGGAAACTAAAACTGGAACAAATTACATTATCGTATGAGTGCCTTTTCTCAATATAATTTGATAGATTTTCAATTGAAATAATTAAAAAATATGATTTGTTGTCAAAATTAATCCGAATTCTAAAAATCTATGTCGATAATAAAAACTTAAACTATATCAAATTACATGATTGTAATTAAGAGTGCGTTCTCTCAATATAATTACATAGATTTTTTATTACAATAATTCAATTTTGGGGTTGAATTTCATTTGAATTTTAATATGTTTATATTAAGATATACAAGGTGTGCGTATTTCAACAGAATGTATGGGGAACTCGATTATTTGAAAAGAGAGTCGGTTAAATCAGAGCAAAGTTCATATTTTAGAATCTAATAATAATCTGAAAACAAATTTAAAATACCTTCTTCCGTTTTTGAGATATAGTCATAAACGGATTTTTTTAATTAAAAACTATTGAAACTAGATTACACAGGCACATTTTAAAGAAAAATCTAGTAACATACTTTATTTTAACATAACTATAATGTTTAAACGGGGACCATAGTCAACTTTTGTTTCTCTTATGGCCGCTATTTTGGATTTTTATATTTTATTCTGAATTTAATAATGCATCACACTTAAAGTTTATTGTATATTTGATATGTAAAATTTTACTCATTTGTTTTTTGTACAGAGTGCCTTGGAAACAGTTGAGTAGCTCACTCATTTGACAACTCCCAGGGCCCATCATTTTCTTACATATCACCCTTGAGGACAAGCATCCAGCTGATTTAGTACTGTACTGATAAAAAAAAATATTTGTTTATAAACGAAATACTGCTAATAGTTTTGCGTTAACATTACTAATAACTATAAAAAAATAGATTTTTCAATAGAGTAATACAAAATATAAGGAATTTATTTTATTGGCATGACATGTATACGCTAGATTCGCAACGTATATCCAAAAAGTAGACGCAAATTCAAAAATGGTTTCCAATTATTCAGCAAAATTTGTCAAAATTGGGTATAACCAATGAGTACAAATTTACGCAGAGCTGCAACCTCAGCTAATAGCGTCACGCCCTCTCGCGGGTGTCGACATCTAGTTCGACTGTTGAAAACTCATTAATAGCTGAAGTGAGAAGTTTTCTGTTTGAAATCACAAAAATAAACCCAGAGGTCAATGACTTAATCGAATAGCATGAATACTCATACCAGCGATTAAATTGCTAGAATCGTATCTCTGTCATTTTAGAGAGTAAAAACAAGCTCCGCTCTCTCTCTGTCTCTCTTTGTCTCTCTCTCTCTCTCTCTCTCTCTCTCTCTCTCTCTCTCTCTCGCATAACGCCATAACTCTGTTATTTATTAATCGATTTGAATGAACTTAAAAACAAAGTCAATCGAAGTTTCAATATGTAAACTAATATTTATATCATAAATTGACACTAATTATATATTTTTTCAAAATTAACATTGCCAAATAAAAGTCAAGTTCAAATTTTTAAATGGCTGCATATACTTTTCATATTTTATTATATTGAACGTTTTTGTGAATCCAATTATGGTTAATATGTTGATTTTAATTTCAGAATTATGTTAGAAAAAAATATAATAAATATTGTTCACCTGATTTTTTGGCAATAAATGTAGTGTGTCTTGAAACAAAATTGGACTTTTAATACTGATAAAAATTTATAAATAGAATTAGTATATATAATCAGCTTAAAAGATTCAACACAACTTGTCAACTAACCGAACAAAATAAAGGATAGTTAATATTTTTTAAACTTTAGAATATTTTAGTGTTTTATACGCGTGGCGCATGAAGTAAAATTTCGAGTTTAAAAAAGCCCCGTGAAAATGTTCTACGCCTGGCTTTTCTAAACTCGAAATTTGACTTCATCCTTAGTCTGGGCGTGGACCGTCAAGAATTTCAATATGTCGGGATTTTCAATATTTCTAGATTTTTGTCAATTTTTCACAGTTTATTATATTAAATGCAACTTTAATATTTAATAAATACTGTATTTCGTAGGAATAGAATATTAACTCATTAAGAGCCGAGCAAATTATAAAGTTAACTGTAAAAGTTGATTTTAGGTAAAATTTTGCATCTTCTTTTCTGATTTGAATAAATAATTTATTATATTACATACATCCATTTAATAAAAGAGTTAAATTTAAATTTAACATGATATAAATACTAGTTTACATATTAATAATTGTAACTAGTGCTGCAACTAATTTGCTACAATGTAAAAGTATCCTGGTATTCGTAAAGTTTGGCCGGGAAAGCAGAAAGCAGAGAGGATTTATTTGTTGACGTAAATGTGTGTATGTTTATATTAAACGCCCTTGACGAGATAACGCTGCGGCGCGGCGGCTCCCGTGATCAGTGCCGATCGGAAACACATTCACCAAGCAGTTCATAAAGTCTCCACCGTATCCCCCGTGGCAGCATTTTCCAGCCGATAAATACGGCTAGTGTGTGACGCTGAAAACCCTATTGGTTACCTCTTTTTGTAGTAATTACTCAATGGTATAATCTAATTCCTAATAAACGTCCTTTTCTGTGTGAAGAATAATACATTTTTATTGTTGCTATTGATATAAACACGACACTTTTTTTAGATTTTATATTATGTGTGATAATCGATACTTATTATTATTATTACAAACGATTGACAGTTATTAATAATTGTTGACTGCTAACAATGAATGACTGCTTCTAAGATTTTGTTGATTAATAGATATGACGAAATTGTTTCCAAGGCACTCTTTACAAAAACGAAAATATTATAATTATAAATATCAAATCTGAAATCAGGTATGAGTGTTCAGGAAAAAATATTCTTTCAAAAAATATAAAAATCTGAAATGGCGCCCATAAGAAAAACAAAAGTTGGTTATGATCTCCGAGTAAATGTTATATAAATCTTAAAACAATATATGCTACTTGATTCGTCATTAAAAAGTGCCTGTATAATGTCAAAGTTCTAAATATCTAGATTTTGTCGTTTTTGAATAAAAACATAAGAAACATTTTTCAAAACTTCAGTTTTTTTCTGATATCTTGAAAACAAACAAAAATATTTCCAAATTGTTTTTAGATTATTGGTAAGCTCTGTAATACGCAACTTTGTCCCAATTTAACCAACTCTCTCATTCTGTCGAAATGCGGACACCCTGCATTGTCAAAATTAATCCGAATTGTAAAATTCTATTTTATGAATGCTATACGGAAAACTACAATCTGCAAGCCATTTACATAGGGCACTAACACTGGCCGTAAAATGTTGTCAATATACCGAATCGCGTTAAGACTTGCTTCTAAAAAAACTAGAGGAGACCGACTACCATATGCTTTCGCCCCCCAAACCATAACTCCCTGTGTAAGAGCCGTATGTCTTTCAACAGCAAATTGTAAAATTGTGCGTTCACCGCGTCGACGTCTTACTCTTCTGCGACCATCATGAGCCCATAAACAGAACCGAGACTCATCGCTGAAGATAATGTTATTCCATTCATCGGTCCAATGTTGTCTTTCCCTGCACCAATCAAGTCTTGCTCTGCGATGCTGCGGAGTAAGAGGTAGACACAATTGTGGACGGTAGGATCTTATACCAAAACTGCGGATTCTTCTGTAAACATGGATACTCTTTGGCCATTTAGAGCCAACCAGTCATTTTCCAATGCCCGCGACGTTGTAAACCTGTCCCTTAAAGTTGTAAGACGAAGAGCTCGATCTTCACGCTCAGTGGTGCTTCTTGGACGTCCTGATCCAAGTCTACGTCGATTCTCTCCAGCTTCGGACCATCTAGACCAGCGTACGATCACCGATAAACTACGGCCTACCCTTTCAGCAATAGCACGAACCGAAAAACCCGCTTCTCGCATTCCAATAATGCGACCCCTTTCAAATTCACTTAGATGATGATATTGTACACGCCGACGAACACGGGGCATCTTTTTATGATTTACAAACTGAAACGTCAAACTACTCAGAGGCTACTTGGATATTAGAAGCATTAAAAAATCAGCAGCTCTTCATAATGGTGAAATCAAGGAAAAATACCATTAAATAGTAACCAAAACAATTGATTTTTTGATCATCGATGCCGTTCATTTACATGATCAAATTCTGTAAATTTCATTAAAATCGTCCAATAAATACTTTTGTTCTGATTTTTTTGAAAGGCAGTATATATATATATATATATATATATATATATATATATATACAGGGTGAGTCGGGAGGAGCGCACCAAACACAATGAGTGTATTATACACGTGAAAATAATGTAAAAAAACTCATTTGTTCTTATCCGATTTTTATTTGTTTTCAAGTTATAGCATATTAACAAATAAACAAGTTATTATACAAACAAATTTTCTTAATCATAGCGTTCTTTCAACAAATGTTCAAAATTACCGCCATTGACTTCTAAACATTTTCTGCTTCGTCTACGAAGAGCGTTTGTTGCTCTCCCAATTGATTCATTTCTTTCTTCTTTTATATGGGCTGCAGAATTCTCAGTTCGTCTAATTAGTGATTCCCGTGTGTACACTTTTATTTTGTAGACTTCATTTTTCATCCAGCCCCATAAACAAAAATCTAGTGGTGTGAGGTCTGGAGATCTTGCTAGTAGTTGCATCTTCTTCTACTAGATACATAGTAAGAACAAATGAGTTTTTTTACATTATTTTCACGTGTATAATACAATCCTAGAGTTTGGTGCGCTCCTCCCGACTCACCTTGTATGTATATATATATATATATATATATATATATATATATATATATATATATATATACCGAGTGTCTGGGATAAGGGGCGAACATAGGAATTTAACATGTAAAATTAAATATGTGTAATATTAGCTCCCCTATTCATTTTAGAGAAAAATTGCAAAGGAATATTTTTTAGAGTATTAAAAACTGTATTAAATGTATCGATTTAATTTACGTTTCTACCAGAATCCATATTATCAAAATGCTACCAAAGAAAGTTGAATGATGAAAAATAATTAATGCATGCTTGTCCTTTGAGAAAAATCATAATAATAACACGTAATTAATGGAAGAAAGAAAAGTAATTTATTATCAAGATAATTTATAGAGGTGTCAGATTACAAACAGTTCGTGATTTATTTTTGTTTAAATTTTTATTTTACTGTATCTACGCCCAATGGGAAATGTTAGAGCAAGTACTCAAAAAGTTCTCCATTCTGGTGTAAACAATAACCCAATCTGTTATAAAATACCTGCCTTACATTAGCCAACTGCCTATGTGTAAATCTGCAATTCACAAAAATTGCTTCCCGCAAAGATTCAATATTTGGATGGCGTTTTTTATAAATTTTGTTTTTCAGGTGACCCCATAAAAAGATATCGCATGGTGTTGAATCAGGAGATCTTGGTGGCCAGTTGATAGTGCCACCGCGACCAATCCAACAATTGGGAAAATTAACATTTAAATATTCCCTCACATTTAAACCATAATGGGCCGGACATCCATCATGCTGATACAATATCTCCTGATTTTCACGTGCAACTTCTTCCAACGCAGGGCCAACCTGGTCGATTAAAAGGTCTAAATACGAATTCGAATTTAAATTTCCATAAATTTCAAATGGCCCAATAATATTATTGTTAAAAATACCAGCCCAAATATTTATTTTTTGCGGGAACTGGGTTCTAGTTTACAAGCGTATCCGTGGATTTTTCTGGGTCCAGGATCGCGTGTTCTGTGAGTTGGGCTCGTTATTAAGAGTAAAGGTGCATTTATCAGTAAAACAGATAGACTGCAAAAAGTTTCGGTCTGTCTTTGATCGATCCTGCATTATTTCACAGAATACACGCCTGCTTTCTTCATCCACTAGTACTTTCTCCTGATGACATTGATGTTTGTAGGGATGGTATCCATGCTTCTTCAGAATCTTATGTACAGAGAATTTATACACGTTGCACTCACGAGCAATACATCGTATGCTAGTTGTTGGTTCAGCATTTATCAATCCAAAACTCTTTCTTCCAATTCATTGTTGCATCTTCTGTTCCGTTTGCCTTTAGGGATAATGTTTTCGAATTAATATTTGTTGAAATTGGACTATTAAAATACCTTTTGAATCATCTGCCGCTTTACTTGCTGTATTTTCAAACTTTTTCACAAACTTGGTAATGGTTGATACAGACGGAATTCGCCGATTGTTAAATTTAACCGAAAATAAGTCACGAACTCTGCGTAAACTGACGCCACTGTAAAATGTTTTTATAATGAATACCCTCTCTTCATTGGGGAAAGTTAAAATGTTGGCAATACTCCAGTATATGGAGAGGGGATTTGCAGTTTCCAGTGGAGTGGAGGGAAGGGATTGTAGTGCCTGTGCATAAGGGAGGAGATGCAATGGTAGTTAACAACTACAGAGGAATCACACTAATGGATAGCATATACAAACTAAAAAAAAAAATATGCTACCGGAAGTCCAGGCTGGTTTTAGGAGAGGACGATCAACTGTGGAGCAGATAGCTACATTGAACTGGCTGATTGAGAGAGAGAGTTGTGCAAAAGAGGGAAAGTATACCTGTTGTGTGTAGATCTGAAAGCTGCGTGTGACTCGGTAGATAGAGAACGAGTGATAGAGTGTTTGAAAGGATTGGGTGTGTCTAAGCAAGTGGTGAATTGGGCGAATGAAGTATATAGGGAAACGTGGTGCAAGGTGAGAATGGGTCAGAAAGTGTCGCAGTGTTTTGAAGTAGAGAGAGGAGTTAGGCAGGGGTGTCCACGTAACCCACTACTGTTCAACCTGTACGTTGTCGATTTGGAGAGAGTCTTAGAGCTGGGACAATCAGGTGCAATAGTGGTGGGAAGCAAGAAAGTGTGGAGCCTAGCGTATGCGGACGATGTGGTGGTTATTGCGCAAAGACTATGAGTGAACTAAAGGAAATAAAAGAGAGGCTTGAAAGGTATTTTGCGAAAAGGAGATTGACAGTGAATGCAAAAAAAAAACGAAGTGGATGGTATGTAAGAAGGGGACTGGAAGAACTTAGATGGATGGATGGATGGGTGAGAGAATTTAAATATCTCGGGTATATGTTTGCTGAAAATGGTAGCAGAGCCCGACATATTGATTTTGTATGTAAGAAGGTGAGAGTTGCGATGGCACAGATGCGGAGAATATGGGAGGATATGCTTGGGGAGAATGTTGGGATGAAAATGGTATGGTGGGATGCATGTATAAGAGCGATATTGTTGTATGCAGTTGAAGTGTGGGGAGTGAGTAAGAATGATAAGATTGAAAGGGTACATCTGCAATACTTGAAGAGAATAATTGGCCTGGAGAGGATGACTCCAAATTATAGAGTATTGCAGGAGTGCCAGAAAATGTCAGTAGAATGGGTAGCTGCGAAGAGAGTGGTAAAGTTTAAGGTGAGTGGGTTGTGGAAAGAAAGGCTGGTAAGAGAAGCGTGGTATGAGTGTTATAGGGAATTTCAAGTGAAAGGGGTGGGTGTTAGATGGATGATATAGAGAAAAAGATTGGACCAGAAAGTAGGGTGGTCGGGGTTGATGGTGAGGGAGAGAATAGCGCGGGTGGAAATGCTTGAGGTTGAATATAGTGAGAGGTTGAGGGATGTTGAGCTACAGGAGCGCCAGGAAAAAAATAAGAAAAAGCAGCTACAATCCTCATTATAAAATAATTCAAGTTCACGCAGGACCGCCGCGTTATTTTAAGACATTAAGTGCGGATTGTAAGCTCGGCTCAGATGTGGAAATGAGGAGAGAGGAAGGAAGGTATGGATAGGAGAAGTATATATGAGATGTGTATTTTGTGGGAGAGAGAAGGATGAATAGGAGCACTGGATGAATGAATGCCAAGCAATGAGGATAAAAATAAGTATGAAAGGTAGTACGCGTGTCGAGAGCTTGTGTGAGAGCGGAAGAGGGATAGAGGTGGTGAAGGAAGTATTGAGAGTAAGGCCAGGGAGATGTAGTTAGCTGCTTTGCGAAAGGGTAGAGAAGAATGTTGTTTTGATTTCATATTTTAATTCTATTATTACTATTATTTTTATTTTAAAGAAAAAATGTTAGTTTTTTTAAGAATTTTGTTTGTATTGGATTATGCCAAATAAAAGTTATACTACTACTATATGAAAATTAAAATTGGCGTATTTAAGAAAAAACATAAAATTGATATTTTGTATGTTTCTGTTTAATATATTAGTACTAATTTTATGTCAGATTTAAAGAATGTTTTATATTTAATTTGTCATAATAGAGGTCACTTAGATTTTAACATTTTAAGATCACTTATTGTCAAAATTGACAGTCTTTAATTCATTTACTTATAGAGGCATCCCCTAGGTACAAGTAGAGATATAAATCATATTTTTATCTTATTCTTAAGAAAAGTTACAGACAGACTTCAAGATGCCTTTTAGAGGTCAAAATTTTAGAAATATTTTTTTTACTTAAAAAGTATAAGAGATAAGTGTACAGGGTGGCCTAAATTAGATGCTACTATAGGGAATCTCGGTTATAAGAAGATGGCGCATCCTCGAGCACCTTTTTTTAAGGAAAGCTCAATGTCGAAAACAGAAATTAGCTATCGTCTTTTTTTTCAAGTTATAGCCAAAAGTTCAATATTTTCCATATTCGATTTTTATTAATATCTCAGTCATTTATTATTTTTATCAGGATAAGAATTGTATGTTCTGCAGCTACTTTTTCGAGGAGAAACGAGTGCATTTTTCAGATTATTTCTATCTTCATTAATAAAAGAGATACAGCCCAAAGTTATATTTTGTTAAATAAGTTGGCTGTGCTATTTATAAATTTGTTATTTTTCTCTCTATTCATTGATATATAATATGTTGATGATTAGTTGCAATTTATTGAGGTATATTATATTTTTATTAAATTTTAAATATTTCTCATTAAACGCAGTAGGCTTGTAAATAAAATGATGCCTGTTACGCATAATACAAAAAACAACAACGTTGTTATTATATTAGTTGTTTGTTGTATTGTGTTGTGTATTAATAAACTAAGTGTTTAAACATGAAGTACGAAAATTACGAAAAGTTTGATATGTTAGAATGCTTTATTCAAAGCAACAGTAATTCTAATATTGCCTTGGAAACATATTATACTCGATATCCGGAGAGAAGACAGCCCGATAAATTCATATTCCAACGGTTAAAGGCGAATCTCATCAACCACGGTTCCTTTACTACCCCGAGATCCAGAGAATATAATATATTAGACACAGAAGAAGCTGGACTTATTGCTATTGGGGCTGTAATTGTAAATCCAGAAATATCAAGTAGGCAAATAGAAGACAAACAAAGAATTTCAAGAAATCCTGCCTTAAGGATTCTGAAAGAAAAAAATCCGTCCTTACACGATTCGAAAAAAACACTATTTGAACCCTGAGAATTTTGTAACTGGTACAAAGCTAGATGTTTAACAAATCCCAACTTTTACAACGACATTATTTGGACCGACGAGGCATACACCGATGTGAAGTTTTGTTATAGTACAAATTTGAAACATTTTTCTACGAAATGTTCATTGTTAGAAGGACTTAAACGTTACATTGCTTTATTTTCGTTTTTAAAGATGAAATTTGTATCACGAATAATTAAGCCTTCACCTTGGCGAAAATGACAAGTAAATGTTATAAAATCGCACGAACGTTTGTAAATTGTGTATGTTCAGATTTCCGTGCCAGCATTATTATAAGGTAATGTTTTTCAAATTTTATTTTACAGAGACATGTATCACGGGGGGATATTATGGACTTTGACTTTTCGAATCAAAGGCTCCCGATCAAAACAAGTTAATATAAAAAAACTGGCCTAATGTCTGATTCGGTACCCCCCTGATTAACTCTTAATCTAACACAATCACTTAATAATTAAAATACTGTACTTACCCTAACCGGTTAGGAAGCACTCATGAGATTTATATTATTTCACTTATAAATTCGTTAGTCAGGAAATAATTTCGTAAATGTTATTCAAAATGAAAAAAGATTTTTGTTTGTTTCAAATTAATAAAAAAATATATACAAAGGTTTATTAATAACAACAAACAAAATAAGGAATAACAAATAATAAAAAAATGAATGTACGATAAAGGAGAAATAAACGAAAAAGAAATAAATAAATGAAATAAAAAAATATTAACAAAGAAACGGCACACAAAACACAACTTACAATGTTTACGCTATAACTTTTTAGGCGACGGTCTGATAACTCGATTATACTTGTTTAAACACTGTTTTTCAACTGACTTAAGTTATCAGCCCTTATACATATATGGTAGCCCGAAAATCGCATCCCCCACTACTAATTTTGGGAAACGCTAACCATTTTTCGCCCGTCCGCCCTTGAAACAAATGAGTTTAACTTGGGTTCAGGCGAAAAATGGTTAACCAAAAAAATAAAAGGTGAATAAAATGAACAATAAAAAGTAGTATGTGTTCTACATGCCCAAATATAAATATAAATAATATAAAGTATTTACAAATCGAAAATATGGTTATGTTGATGTTTCCCAGGGAAAAATCATATCACGAAAACCTTCTTTCCCATCAAGCAGCTAGAAGTGTTAAATTAAATAAGAAATGAAAACAACAAAAAAAAGTGTTAGCCAGTAAGTAACATCTTTGTTCGTGATGTATATCACATTAAAGGTCTTTCTCTTAGCTATTTAATTGTGCATTTGCAGAGTCGATGTGATTCGCGATTTTCTTAGAAACCGTGAGAAGCGAAAAATGCTGCGGATTTTCCAATCTATTTATTGTTGGTCGAATATTCCGTACGTGTCTTTGTCTAATTATTCTGACGTCACAAGCGTTTTTGCCAAAACCAAATGTTGGCACGGCCTTTTGGGCCAGATAAACGGCTGCGTGTTTGCACGTGAAACAACGGTCGTAAACCGTTTAGCCTATTCTTGCACTTAGGTAGCTGAGAGAAAGGACCAGTCGAGGATTACTGAAATCTCGGACAAATCTTCTAGCTAGCATTATGGGCGTTTCAGTATTAATGACATTCATAAACACAAATTCTAAGAGACACGGATTTTACCAGTTTGACGATAACACATGTACTGAGCCTTTTGTAATGAAACGAGGCAAATATGTTTTTTTTCACTTTTCTGCATCTTTAACAAACAAATAATTTATTTTATTTTATTTCGAAGTAGACCTAAAAACATAAATGATTTCTTCGTTAAATAAAAAAGTTTAAAAAAATCTATTTGCTCCGTTTCGTTACATACATGTCTCTGTAAAAGAAACTTTAAAAATATTATCTCATAATAATGCTGGAACGAACATCTGAACATACACAATTTACATCACATATGGGCAACCCCCAGCCCGCGGGCCAGATCCGGCCCGCTGTAAGATATGATCCGGCCCGCGAGACATTGTGAAAAAACCCAAATACAAAAATATTACATTAGGTACTTATACTCACGGGAGTGACAGTGAGGCGCCAAACATCAAATTCTTTGATGTTTGCCGCCTCACTCTTTGATAATCGCCGCCACTCGACTTGCTGGATCAAATTCTTTAAGGTTTGCCGCCTCACGGGCGACACATCAAAAGATTTATTGCTTCTCAATTATTCTAAACTAGTTTATTCCAAATTATTCGTTCATTTTACCTATATAAGCGGGTGGATGGCCCGAACGTTAGTTCAGTTCTATTTGAGCTACCGAGGTGATAACTAGGACAAGCGATATCTTAAGTGGTTACTAACTATAGTTTATTATTAAGTTTATTGAACGAACAGTAAACAAAACTGATGTCTGGTGGAAAGAAACGGAAAGTAGATACAGAGGGTAGCCATTTTCAAGAAAAATGGACTGAAAAATTCTTTTTATCTTGCACAATGGTAAGCCTATTTGTTTGCTGTGCAATGAATCCATTTTAGTAATGAAAGAAGAAGACAGGACAATTAAGAACAGACAAAATCCAGAAGATTACCGCAAATTTGGAAAAACAGCAACAAATGTTTCATAAACAAAGAACACAACTTGATAATGTTGTGAAAGCCAGTTTTATAGTTAGCTCAAAATTGGCAAAGGCATTAAAACCATTTGCCGAAGGAGAATTTATCAAGGAGTGTATGTTAGAAGTTTGCGCTATTATGTGTCCTGAAAAGAAAAAAGAATTTGAAAAAATTAGTTTGTCAAGACGAACTGTTCATCGACGTATAGAAATGATATAAAAACAACATTGACTGATCGAATGGCTGGATTTGAATCATTTTCCATAGCATTAGACGAGAGCACCGATTTGTCTGCCACAGCTCAACTGGCTATATTTATTCGAGGTGTTGATAAGGAGTTCACTGTTACTGAGGAATTGCTTGCTTTACAGCCGCTAAAAGGAACCACTACAGGAGAGGATATTTTTATTGAAGTTCAAAAGGTATTCACAAGTTTTGGCTTGCCATGGTCAAAATTAATTGGAGTATGCACTGATGGTGCACCTTCCATGGTCGGCTTACGTAAAGGTTTCATCGGAATTTTAAATGAAAAAGCAACAGAATTAAATGTGCAAAATAATTATTTATGTACCAAGTCAGTAAAATAAGACTTTATCGAACGAGTCTGAGGTTATGAGACGAGCGAGCGGAGCGAGCGAGGTGAATAAAGACGAGTTCGATAAAGATATTTTACTGACGTGGTGCATACAAAATTTTATCGCCAATCTTAAAAATAAATGAAAAAGTATAGGATTTTTTATTTAAATTAAAAAAAAAATAGAAAATATGTATTATTATTTAAACAAACACTACGAATTAATCAAGATATTAAACCACTCTATTTGTTGTATATGTGGAAATTGATGGTGCATCCTGTGGCATTATTTAAATTTATTCCTGATGTTGACCCATCAACGGAAAAATTTTGTGGAAAATGAATATTTTCATTTTGATGTAAAGTTGTGGCAGTGTTGTCATTGATATCAAAACGGTGCGCAATTTGATCACTACCCAAAATCGTTTTTGCAATCTTCGTTTTGTTCAATATTGATTCCTCAACATAGGACTCAGCAACGGTATCACTCTTCCACCCTCCATGACGTTTCAAATTTTCTTTGCTGCCCCCTGCATTAGCAAACAAAGTAGCAGACGACCTCCGAAAACAATGACCAGTATATTCTGACGGATTTGGCAAATTTAAATAGTTCGCAATTTTACATGGTATGTTTCCAAAAGTGTGGATACCCACAGGCTGCACTGTGCATTTACTTTTTCTATATGTAATAAAAATTCTATCATGTTTGGTCTGTGCGGGACGAAGTTTGGCATATTTTTTATATAACTCAATCGGTTTAACGTGTCCTTCGAACTCTGATGTTACGACAAATACTCTTGGTTTATTAGTTTTCGTGTGTCTTATATGCACAATCAATACAGTATCCTTGTCTTCTATATCATCAACTTTAAGATTTACTAATTCATTATTACGGCAGGCTCCAGCAACGCCAAAAATAACACAAATCTAAAATAATATCTACATTAATAACAAATATGCTTCGATAATTGATTACTATCTTACCTTCATCATTAAATATATTTCATTTGGTGCATTCAATAGAAACTGTATTATTTCTTCTTGTGTGAGAACTTTCGATTTTTTTGCCGTATAATTTTTTGATTTCTGTTTTAAAAACGCCGTAAGTTTCTTATATTGGCTTATATCAACGTCGTTTTTTACCGAAAGAGATGCTTTTAACATAGAATAATATGACCATAATGTTGCTGCTTTATATTCCTTGGATTTTTCAGAACAATATGTCAAGAGAACGTTTTCGCTAATTTTTTTAATGTTATTTCTGTCACACCAACTTGTGAATAAATCGTGTTGACGATTATAAATATGTCTAGACTTACTTGGAAGAATTTCGAGCGTTGTTTCTATCGCTCTTTCGCGTATTTCTGGTGGAGTACATGGTATTTCAAACTCTTCACTACTCATGTTTTTTTTTGACAACTAAACTGACAGGATTCGACCTCCTTAGATTTTGTTAGTGTTGTCCCATAATGTTACTTGTTGAAAGTAGTAAAATAATGGGACGGTTTAGTGCCGCAAATGGCGATAATAATAGATGTATTTAGTGCCGATTGGCGATAAAGATGATTTGATAGTCCTTCATTGCATTATCCACCAACAGAACTTGTGTTCTAAGTCCATTCAACTCCAGAATGTTATGA
Source organism: Philonthus cognatus (assembly GCA_932526585.2). Classification (NCBI taxonomy): domain Eukaryota; kingdom Metazoa; phylum Arthropoda; class Insecta; order Coleoptera; family Staphylinidae; genus Philonthus; species Philonthus cognatus. The sequence goes on along the minus strand of CAKOBO020000029.1, from coordinate 161,085 downwards.
ATGTGGTAGTAAAAACTATCAACTTTATTCGATCCCGAGGGCTTAACCATCGTCAGGTCAGTTCAAGGCGTTTTTAGATGAAATATCAGCTGAATATAACGACGTAACATATTATTGTGAAGTCAGATGGCTGAGCAAAGGAAAAATGTTGAAACGGTTTTACGAGCTTAGAAATGAGATAGCAGACTTTATGAAAATAAAAGATAAACCACTATCTGAATTAAGTGACCCAAAATGAATATGTGACTTAGCATTTCTGGTCGATCTTACAGGCTATTTGAATGATTTAAATTTGAAACTTCAAATACAAGGACAGTTAGTAAATAATTTTTACAGCCGTTTAAAAGCGTTTCAGATCAAACTACGCTTATTGGAGTCACAGATGCTGTCTAGTAACAGTTACCATTTCAACACGCTCTCTGTGTATGAAAATATTGCTTATGCTCAATATGCTGAAGAACTCAAGCTACTGTCGGAACAATTTTCAAACAGATTTTGCGAATTTAAAATCATGGAAGACTGTTTCAGTTTATTTGCTACTCCTACAACATATATTGTACAAAATGCTCCAATTCACTTACAAATGGAGTTGATCGAGATTCAAGAAAACTCATTCCTAAAATCCAAATTTGAAGACGTAGAGTTGTGCGATTTCTACAAAAAATACCTAGAAGAAGACAATTTTCCGCAGCTTAGAAAATTCGCAAGAAGATTAATTTGTGCGTTTGGCAGTACTTATAAATGCGAACAGTTCTTTTCATTGATGAAAGTTAATAAATCAGCACATCGTACAAGACTGACTGACGATAATTTGGAAAAATCTTTACGTCTTTGTGTCAGTGGAATTAATCCAAATGTCGATGGATTAGTTTCCTAAATTCAAGCTCAGGTGTATCAATGATTTCGGTGTATTTAACTTTCGTAGTTTGTAACAATTGCAAATTTACCGATTTAATTATAATGTACCATTTTTGTAAATTTCATTTTGTTATTTCAATAAATTGTACTATAATAACATTGTCGTATTATTTCATGTCTAATATCTATCGCAAAAAATATTATCACTACTTTATAATGCACTAAGTACTTCTAAACGCGGCCCGCGAACGTATTTGCACGCTAAAGTAAAGTTTGGCCCTTAACATGTCAAAGGTTGCCCATACCTGATTTACATGGTCAACCCCCCCCCCACCCTCTTAACAAATTTTCGTGCCGTTTTATAACATTTACTTGTCATTTTCCGTAAGGTGCATTTTTGGCTTAATTATTTGTGTTTCTTAGAAATATGTTTGATTTATTGATAAAAACAAAAGTTAACATGGGGTACAATTTTTACCATGTAAGTCCTTAAGGCCATACTTGAATAAAACGCACGGTATAGGTTTGTCTGTATATCCGCCGCTTTTTTATTCTCTTATACAGGAAGATTTTCTTTTTAGTATACATACCCCAATTTTCTGTATACGCTGTAAATCTTTAAATATCCGTCGTTTTTTTTTTTTATAATTCAGATTGAAGCTTTCAACGAGTGATTTCCACTCTCACACTAAGCATGAAGTAACATTTCGAGTTTAGAAAAGCAAGAAAATTTGTACTTACCGAGGCGCGCGAGCGAAGCGAGTTGCTTAATCTGGGAGTGGAAAACACTCGTTTTAAGCCTTAATTTTAACTCTTAAAAAAACAACGAATATCTGAAGATTTACAGCTTATGCATATTTATACTTAAAAGACAAATTTCCTATATTCTAGCAAAGTATTTAAAAAATCATTGCCCTGCATAGCTTAGTTTGCTTACCTATCATTAAGATAACTGTTTTTTTTTTCAATTGAGCGAAAATTGAGATATGATTCAACATCATCAAAAGTATATACATTTTGCTGAGATAAAGAATGTCCTTTTCTTTATCTCAGCAAAATGTATACATTTTTTTAGAAAATAATTGCCAATTATAAGAAATACCAGACATTTTTAAACATCTTTAAAAGACATTTCTTTCTTGTCTCAACAACATTTTTATTTCATAGAAATGTTCAATTTAGTCAATATTGAAATTGTGTAATAAAATCAGCGGCTCTAAAAGGATGTTTTCTTTGAAGAGTTGTGAAAAATTAAGAGATTATTTATTTTACATGAAATTTACAAACTTAACACAAAAATAAATAAAACCTGTGAATTTAGTAAAATCTCCCGTATAGATAATTAAATAAGTCACTCGGTTTGTTTTACTACTGTTTTATTTTTAATAGATTAATGAGAACAAAATTAAAGATAAAATCTGTGTTTTTTTTTATTAAAAGTAAAAAAGAAAATGTAATTCCTTTCAGAATCAATTAATTTTATTATATTTTTTAAAGCCGAAAAATATACTGCCTTTCAAAAAAATCAGAACACAAAGTATTTATTGGACGATTTCAATGAAATTTACAGAATTTGATCATGTAAATGAACGGCATCGATGATCAAAAAATCAATTGTTTTGGTTACTATTTAATGGTATTTTTCCTTGATTTCACCATTATGAAGAGCTGTTGATTTTTTAATGTAATTGCTTCTAATATCCAAGTAGCCTCTGAGTAGTTTGACGTTTCAGTTTGTAAAACATAAAAAGATGCCCCGTGTTCGTCGGCGTGCACAATATCATCATCTAAGTGAATTTGAAAGGGGTCGCATTATTGGAATGCGAGAAGCGGGTTTTTCGGTTCGTGCTATTGCTGAAAGGGTAGGCCGTAGTGTATCAATGATCGTACGCTGCTGGTCTAGATGGTCCGAAGCTGGGGAGAATGGACGTAGACTTGGATCAGGACGTCCAAGAAGCACCACTGAGCGTAAAGATCGAGCTCTTCGTCTTACAACTTTAAGGGACAGATTTACAACGTCGCGGGCATTGGGAAATGACTGGTTGGCTCTAAATGGCCAAAGAGTATCCATGGATACTGTTTACAGAAGAATCCGCAGTTTTGGTATAAGATCCTACCGTCCACAATTGTGTCTATCTCTTACTCCGCAGCATCGCAGAGCAAGACTTGATTGGTGCAGGGAAAGACAACATTGGACCCATGAATAGAATAACATTATCTTCAGCGATGAGTCTCGGTTCTGTTTATGGGCTCATGATGGTCGCAGAAGAGTGAGACGTTGAAAGACATACGGCTCTTACACAGGGAGTTATGGTTTGGGGGGCGATAGCATATGGTAGTCGGTCTCCTCTAGTTTTTTTAGAAGCAAGTCTTAACGCGATTCGGTATATTAACAACATTTTACGGCCAGTGTTAGTGCCCTATGTAAATGGCTTGCAGAACCCCATTTTTCAGCAAGATAATGCCCGACCTCACACAGCGGCCATTACAAGACAGTTTTTTGATAGTGCCGAAATCAATTTGTTACCTTGGCCATCTCGTTCTCCAGATCTTTCGCCAATAGAACATGTTTGGGATATGATAGGTGTTAGAATAAGTAACTTACAGCGCCCCGCTAACACTGTAATGGAACTTAGAGGTCAAATTATCGAAGTTTGAAATGAAATACCCCAAGTCGATATTGACAGCCTGATTTCTAGCATGCCTCGACGTGTTAATGAGTGTTTGGGAAATCGTGGAGGCCCAACACATTATTAATTTTTATTCATTTGTTTCTTTGTTTTTCAAGTTGATTTTTTGATCATCGATACAGTTCGTTTACATGATCAAATTGTGTAAATTTTATTAAAATCGTGCAGTAAATACTTGGTGTTCTGATTTTTTTAAAAGGCAGTATATTTTCACTTTTCCTTCGTGATTTTAATTGAAAATCGCCTCCATCTCTAAATTTCTTTTAAAGTGATTTTTCTTGAATTAGTTTTCCATCTTTTATTTGCCTTTTTGACTTTTCATTAACATTATTTCTGTCTTCTATTTCACTTTGCTTTTGTGATTGCCCAACAGAGTTATTAACATTCATAAAAATACGTTCCATTTCCTTTTCAATATCCTGCTGTGACTTGCAGTTCTTACTACAGACGCTTCCTTTAATTTCCATTTTATTTTCAAGAATTTTGTGAGACCCAACTTTATTCGATTTTCTTATGGCGCCTCGTGGTTTGTTATCTTTTCTTTCTAATTGACATTTGTTGCCGTTACTTTGCGCAGAATTATCTTTGCTCTTTATAGTTTCTGAAGAAATATCTTCAATATTTATCCTTTCGTCTTTTTGGTCCCTTTTCGATTTGTCTTTGGTTCGATTATTATCAAAGCTTTTCATGCCGTCTTTTATTGCAAAAATATTGTTTTTTATTCGGTTACTTTTTAACAAATTGTCCTTGATTTTTCTTTCAGAATTATCTGTTTCTGTTTCTTTATTAAACGGAATCTCCTTTTACAAAAAATCTATCGTTTTCTCTTCATTTGTTTTTAACAAATTATCTTTAATTAATAAAAAAGTGTGTTTCAATATCTTTCTGCTTGTTTTCGACGAATTATCTTTAATTTGTTCATTTTTATTAAAAAAATGTCTTTTTGTTTTGCTGTTTTTGTCAAATTATCCTTGCGTTCTAGGTAAATGTTTAATTGTTCATTTGTTTTCGGTAAATGATTCTTAATTTCTCGATTTCTTGTTGAAGAATTGCCTTTTACTTGCGCTTTTCTTCCTTTGATTGCGTCGTTATTTTTGTTTTGAATTTGTTTTAACTCAAGCTGTTCGTTGTTTTCAATAGTGTATAAAGTAACAGGACTTTTAGCGGTGCCGATTATTTCCTTAATGTTTTCTTTTGAGCAGGTAATCATTTCAATTGATTTATTAATTTCTTTTGAAGTATCAACAAACATTTTTCCTAAGCAAACTTTGCAGATTTTACAACAAATATTGTCTATACTATTAATTTCAAAAGATTTGTTTTCACTGTTGGCACTTTGCAACGAGTGATTCACATCTTAGCTTTCTGTAGAAATTTCAAAACTGACTTTCTCACCTTCTCGATGGGCACTCTTTCTTCTCTCCCTACTTTTATTTCTCTCTCTTTCCTGTCTTGATCTAACACGATTTTCCTGATGATCTTCTCTCCTTCAAATAATCCACTTTGCTTCGATGTTTCAGATTCTTCCTGCTCCGTCAAAATTCTTTTTCGGTTTCTTTGCTCTCTACCTTTAGTTTTCATTTTGTGAATTACCTGAGTAGATTGTGTAACTCCTATTAGATTTTCATTAAAATTATGTTAAGTGTTTTGAAATTGATTATTACTTAAACTATCGACAATTTCGCCTTCTCCAAATGTTAGTAAATTTTACGTTTTACGTTTCAAACCAACATATTTATAAAAATTCTCCACACAATATTGAATTTGATTGTCTATCAAAACACTGCTAATCCCGCCTTCTTTGTTTCCTCTAGCGTTTACTGTTTCTGACGTATCAATTTCAATTATATTAGGCCAACGATGTTCATTGACATTTTTATTTGCAATTTTTGACGTTTCTAAGTGTTTTAATTCAACGTCAATATGTTTAATCAGATTTTGATTGTCTGTTTTATGATTTTCACAGCTTTCAATCAACGAATTATCAATTTTCTCGTCTGTGTTTAATTCCAAATTTGCTGTTTTTGATTTTTCAGCTGGATTTAATTCACCATTAATTTGATTCAAATCACAGGCCCTAACGTTTTTATTGAAGTCGCAAGAAATATTTTCAACTTTAGTTTCATTGCACTCTAAATTTTTATGACAATTATTCATACTATTCTCAAAAGCTCCATTTAAGACACAATTAGTGTAATTGTTTTTGTTTTTCTTATTTTGATTTAAATTACATTCACCAGTTTTATGTAAACTGTTGCGTTAGTCGTTTTGATTCAAACCAGATATTATTGAAGTTTCTACGTGTCCATCACTCTGATTCCACTCACTATTACTTTTGTATTTATTAATTTCGTAAAAACATGTTCTTTTGGCACTTTGTTAGGTTGCAATATGTTCTGGTTTCTTATTTACTCCACTTGAATTTAATTCAGTTGGACTTTTGTTTATTTTATTGGTTAAATCAACTTGTTTTAAGTATGTTGCATATTTGTTGATTTTGCCAAATAGATCAGTTTGATTTAAATTAGTTGCACTTTTATTTACTCTGTCTGTTTGATTTAAATCAATTATACTTGTATTTATTCTGTAAAAATCATTTAAATTATTTGTACTTTTATTTATCCGATCTGTTTGATTTAAATTAGTTGCACTTTTATTTATTATGTTAGTATAAATTAAATCAATTCTACTTTTATCTGTTCCATCAGTATGGTTTGAATCAGTTGCACTTTTATTTATTTTGTCTGATTGATTGGCGTTATTTATTTTATCCTTTCCATCAATTTTGTTTAAATCAGTTGTACTATTATTTGTTTGTTCGCTTAAAATACAAATATTTGTCCTGTTATTTTCATCGTTTAGGTTATGTTTTTCTAATGTGTTGGTGTTATTTTGATAAGTTTTACTTAAATCAAAATGACTACAATTTTCATTCTTTTGATTCAAATCACAACCACTGTCATCACTCACATTCAGATCATCTGCGTCACCCTCATCGTTTAGCATTTTCTGGAGTTCGATCCCGCGTTGCCTTTCTAAAAATATCTGGCTCAACCTGATTTGTTTCAAATATTTCTTATTGCGGGGATCAGTTTTAAATCAGATCCTCTTATTGGATTTGTTCTCGATTTTATGTTTGTTATTAATTTCGCAATCACTTCTTCCAGTATTATGTTTGTCGATTAGTTTGTTCCCATTTGAAGATTTTTTGTAGTTGGAATGTGCTTTTGTATAAGAAATTGTTTGAGTAACAATCCTGTTTGCTGTATTGAAACCCGTTTCAGAATAAGTGTTTTGTTTGCTGTTGCTGACTTTAACAATTTTACTTTGTAAACGTAGGGAAAGCTCAAGTGTTCTTCGATTAGTGTCTGTTTGTTGTGATGATTGCGTGCTTAGTTCTCTTGTTGTTAGTTCAGTTGTAGTATTTTCTAATGAATATGGATCGTTTTTACTTCTAACACACCTTGCATTTCATAATATTCATCTCTTTTTAAAGATTTTAAATTTTGTGATTTATCTCTTGAGTCTTGTGAAGAATCCCTTCTATATTCTCGTTCTGCATATTTTGATCCATTAGAAAAAACTCTTCTATATTCTCTTTCAGTATATTTTGAATTTCTTGAGTTTTGTGAAGAATCTTTTTTCATCCATTTACTTTCCGTACATTTTAAACTTCCCGAGTCTTGTGAAGAATCCATTCTAATCCATTCTCTTTTTGTATATTGTGAATGTCTTGAGTCTTTTGAAGAATCCCTTCTATATTCTCGCTTCTCATATTTAGAATCTGTTGACGAATCCCTTCTATATTCTCTTTCATCATATTTTGAGTCTCTTGAAGAATCTCGTCTATATTTCCTTTCTGTGTATTTCGTATAATTTAAGCTTTTCGAAGAGTCCTCTCTATATTCTCTTTCTGCATATTTAAAATTTGTTGAGTCTTTTGAAAAATCTGTTCTATCTTCTCTTTTTGAATATTTGGAACTTGTTAAGCTGTGTAAAGAATATTTTATATGTCCACTTTCTACAAATTTAGAAACTATTGTGGTTTGGCTTAGATGTGATTCGTTTTTTCTTTTAGTGGATCTTGAGTTTTGCGGTGAATGTGTTCTATATTCTCTTTCTGCTAATTTTGAGTTTGTTGAGTCGTGTGAAGAATGTTTTCTATTTGTCGATTTTCTTGATTTGTGATCTCTTCTATTAGATTTAGAATATCTTAAGTTTCCCGGTGAATGTTTTCTATATTCTCTTGAGTGTCTTTGTGAATGTGTACTATATTTACTTAATTTTCCTGGCGAATGTGTTCTATATGTCCTATCAGCAACTGTTGAATTTATTGATTCTTCTAAAGAATTCGTTCTATGTGCTTTTTCTTCTAATTTTGAATTTCTTAAGTTTGTTGTAGAATATATTCTGTTTTCTCTATCTAAAGATTTTGAACGGCTCGAAGTTTGTGATACATTGTGTTTTCTATGATAATCTCTTCCTGTTGATTCGGAATTTATTAAGTCTTGTGAAGAAACTATTTCAAGTTCTTTGTCTGCACGTTGCAAATTTCGCGATATATTGTGTTTCGATGACTTTAGATTTCTCAATTCCGGCGTGGAATATCTTCCTTTAGATCTTAAAACTCTCAAGTCTTCTGAATATTTTCCTTGTTCACTTTCTGTAGGTTTTGAATTTCTCACGTCTTCTGGATATGTTCCATAATACGTTTCCGCATATTTTGAATTTGTTGAGGTTTGTGAATATGATTTATCGTTTTCTACACTCATCCTGCCTATTTTTCTAAGAAATTTCAAGTTTCTTAGATATGCACTACTTGGTACATATTTTGAATTCCTTGAGTATTCTAATGAAAATTTGTTTCGTTCTCTTCCTAAAAATGTGGGAATTTGCAAGTGTTGGTCTTTCAGATTTGTCCAATGATTTTCTTCGGTGTTTTTACTGGTATTTCCTGTTTCTATACATGTTAAAAATTTTGAATTAATATTGTGTTCTGCTCCTACAGATTCGAAACTTTGTGATGAATTAGTCGTGACGCATTTTCTTTCTACAGTTATGGAATCTTCTGTGTTTTGTCGATTTGGATTTATGATTATATTTTGTAAGGAATATATGTTGTATCTTCTTTCTGCAGGTTCTGAACTAAATGGATTTTGTGATTTTAATCCTATTGTTGTAAAATCTTGCGAGTTTTCTGATTTTGAATTGATTTGTATATTTTGTAATGAATACATGTCGTATTCTCTTTCTACAGATTCCGATGTTAATGAATTCTGTTTCGAATTTATGCTGCACCCTTTTCTTGCAGTTGTTGAATCTTCCGAGTGTTGTGTCTTTGGATTGGTGTCCTCATTTTTCGAATTTACCCTTTGTTCGCTTTCAGTAGCTGTTAAGCCTAACGAATTTTGTGATGAAGATAAACTCTCTGCACTTTCTGTAGCTGTCAATCCTACAGATTCCGATGTTATTGAATTCTGTTTTGAATTCAAGCTGCACCCTCCTCCTATAGTTGTTGATTCTTCCGAGTCTTGTGTCTTTGGATTGGTATCGTCATTTTTCGAATTTGTGTTTCGTTCGCTTTCTGTAGCTGTTAATCCTGGCGAATTTTGTGATGAAGATGAGCTTTTTACACTTTCTGTAGCTGTTAATCCTAAAGATTCCAATCTAATTGAATTTTGTATTAAATTCAAGCTACTCCCTTTTCTTGCAGTAGCTAATTCTTCTGAGTTTTGTGTCTTTGGATTGATGTCCTCATTTTTCGAATTTACTTTTTGTTCAGTTTCTGTAGCTGTTAATCCTAACGGATTTTGTGATAAGGATGAGCTCTGTGCACTTTCGGTAGCTATTAAACCAACAGATTCCAATCGTATTGAATTCTGTTTTGAATTTCAGCTGCTTCCTCCGCCAGCAGCTACTGAATCTTCTGAGCGTTGTATCTTTAGATTGTTGTGATCATTTTTCGAACTTACGTTTTGTTCAGTTTCTACAGCTGTTAATCCTAACGAATTTGGTGATGGATATAAGCTTTGTACACTTTCTGTAGCTGTTAATCCTACAGATTCCGGTCTTATTAAATTCTTTATTAAACTCAAGCTCCTTACTCCTCCTGCACCTGCTGAGTCTTCTGAGCTTTGTGTCTTTGGATTGATGTCCCCATTTTTAGAATTCACGTCTTGTTCACTTTCTGCAGCTGCTAGCCCTAAAGAGTTTTGTGATGAAGATGGGCTCTGGACACTTTCTATAGCTGTTAATCTTGCAGATTTCAATCTTATTGAATTTATTATTAAATTCAAGCTACTCCTTTTTCTTGTAGTTGCTAAATCTTCTGAGTTTTGTGTTTCTGGATCAATTTTCGAATTTACGTTTTGTTTACTTTCTGTAGCTATTAATCCTGATAATTGTTGAGCTAAAGATGAGTTTTGTTCAATTTCTGCAGCTATTAATCCTGACGAGTTTTGTGGTGAAGATAAGGTACGTTCGCTTTCTGCAGCTGTTAATCCTAACAAGTTTTGTGATGAAGATGTACTCTGTTCGCTTTCTGTAGCTGTTAATCTTAACGAGTTTTGTGATGAAGATAAATTCTGTTCGCATTCTGTATCTCTTAATCTCAACGATTTTTTTGATGAAGATGAAATCTGTACACTTTCTGTAGCTTCTAATCCTAACGAGTTTTTTGATGAAGTTGAGATCTGTTCACTTTCTCTATAATTTAAAGTAAGCACTCTGAAAAATCCAAAAGCAAAACTGAAGCAGTTCTTTTTTGGGATTGTTCAAAATTTGTTTTAGATATAAAAGTGACTTACCTATCATCTGAAATTTCGCTGTCTTCGATTTGTCTGTCCATTGTTTCGGATCGTGGCGGGCTTAGGCATTGTTTTTTTGCGTTCTAGAAATGCAATGAGAAAATAATTTCAAGAATGAATATGAATAAAGCTCAAAAATAAACTTTGTATTGACATATTCCATGATTCAACTCTATACTCGCAATGTTTTTTCGCGTTCTAGAAAATACAATGAGAAAATTGTTTAGAGGTTTTTGAACAAAATAATTTCAAAAATAATTATGAATAAAGTTTAAAACTAAACTCTAAATTAACATTTTCCATGATAGCACAGAAATATTTAAAGTAAATTTAGAATTTAATAACGAATTTATATAATAATTCATTCAATGTTGTATACATTTTTGTATACTTTTTATATACTACTTATTATTTGAATTACTTATTTGAGTTTTTAATTGATTGATTAAAGAACTTAAAACTCATTTATAGCTGTTAACGTTAGCTATAAGCACACATTGAACTTACTAGTATTAATAATACTAATAATATGTTTATTTCCCACCAAAAGTAACATTTTTTTACAGGGAAAACGTATAAATATATGCGTTTATGGTGATCAATATACATTAATACAATACAATATTAAACAAAATTTTACACATTTAAAAAAGATTAAATTAAATTAAAATTATACAAAATAAATTAAATTACAACGTGTTGAATCACAAAATATCACTTATTGAGCTTACAAATTGCTTAGGGTAGAGTCAAACGTTTTACGTTTCATTTTCGCTGTTAGGAATTCAAAATTATAAATCGGGTTTATATTCTCTTTATTTACAAATAAATTTAAAATAACTAAATATTACACTGACGCTACTGTGAAGGGTCAATCGGTATTCTCGATTCTATTCACCATTGTCCGGAACGTTGCGTAGCGGTAATCTAAAAATAAATACAGCAGTATTAGCTAATTAATCGGGAATAAACTTTTTAATGCGATGTTGAGGTTAGGTTCGAATGTTTATATTTGCACTTGGATTTTCTAATTAATAATTACTATGACTACTTACCTATAATGTATTGAGTGATAATTGTGTTTTTGTCCGTCAAAGTGGATTTATAAACAACTCACTTGTATCACTTTGTTTTGTTGCGTCTGTCAAATCAGTGTCATTATTCACTACTGAATGTATCGGTAAGATAGACAACAGTTTTAAAAATAACATGATCGGAAATTATTAGATTCGGTATAGTGATATGTTATCTGCTTTGAAGGGAAGGGAGCATATGTTGTTACTCAAATGTATATTTAGGTCTGTAATTAATTCGATTCATTAATTGTAATTTATGATGTGGCGACATCTATGACTTCTCGAACTAACTAAATTCTATAATAATCAGCTTATGCTAATAGCACTGCTGTTACGTATCTGTGTTTGTAATCCAGTGGCGGAGATGAAATGTGGGCAATGAATTCTTGTTTTTTTAGTTTCTAAATTTATTCTGTTCTTTTTGGTATTTTTAATGTAAATTCACATGGTTGCCTTTTTCTTGGTATTTTCATTGAATTCATTCTTCTGGTCGGACAGAGGTCATTGGATTGCGAATTGGTTTTTGGTGTCCTTTTTTTCACGTGAAACGTGGACGTGTGAAAATCAAAATTGATCTGCGATTATTGTGTCTGAAGAAATTCTTAATAAGTAAAATAATTAACACAGTAGTGTTTCCTCGATTGAGGGATAATTAATTGAGAAATTTTCCATGTGGAGTTGTTTGGTGGAGATTGAATTTCTCGAATTGGTTTTTTTGGTAACCACATGGTGTCGTAGTCATACGGATGTCTCAGATCCTGTATTTCACTACTCCTTAGGACCGCCCTAGATCATAGGTGAGTTATTGTTCTGATGCTTGCTGGTCGGAAAAACCCTTTTTAATGCTTGAGGGAACTTCTAGGTCCTTTTTCATTTGCCTTTCTGTGCTATTGGCGATGCTTTACGCTGTCTCTCGTGCCGAATTCCTATGACGATTTTGCGGTACTGAATTCCTGTGACGATTTTGTCGTGCTGAATTCCTGTGGCGACTTTTCGTGTTGATTTCCGTGCCGCCCTTCTGGGAATTATCCACTCTGATGGATGCTGATGGCCGCTGTACTTAATGAATTTACTTTTGGAATTTTGGAACTTCGTGCTTCGAATTTTATCGTCGGATATTCCTTATCAAAGGGATTCGTTCATTTTCATTGGATGTCCTTTTCGTCCTGTGAGTTCGAGATCAACGCAATTCGCGGAGGTTGCATTTATCCACTGTGACGTAATATGGAGGATACAATCGGAAAAATAAAGTCACGTTTTTTTTTTAATTTATAAATTCATATTATCACTTAAATCATTTATTTTTAATTTTATAATCTGTCAATATTTAACGAGGAAATCAACCTTTGGGTAATTTGTTTGTTGTGAGTATATTTCTTATTTATTATTCTATTTTTGCGCTACTGAATAAAACAAAAAAATATATTTAAAATACTGTAGGATTTATTTGATTTGTATCTTTGGGTAAGTTTTGTAATGGTGTAACGTCGTGACCACGTACCCCATAAGAACGTGAAAACTACATTTAATATTTTTTTTTTGCGTTAAAGAATTTAGGGATTAATATATCTTCCACCTTTATTTGTATCCCTTATGTTGATTAATTTTTTTGTCTTTCCCTTACTTGCTTAATCTATTTTTCTTCATCATTAATTATCAATAAACCTTACTTTTCTTATTTAAAACATATTTGATGATTTCCTTGCGACCTTCGAATTTTCTCTTCTTTTCACAGTTAGATATTCATGGTTACTCATCACTGAGTCATCGCTATCTGTTTATCTAACCATGTGGCACCCTTTTCTTATGTTTTGATTTAGATAAAATAACCCCCCCCCCCTTCTCTACCGACTTTAGTCGAGCCAGATGGTGATGGTTGATTAGTGATTGTGGAAGGAAAATGGGATTGGTAAGTGTTAGTATAAAAGAAGTTTGTCCCCTGTAAAACCTCATTTAGATTTTCAGTATAAATGGTCGAGCTTTAACTTTAGTCAGCACTTAGGAGTAAAAATCGGTTTCGGAAATTCGTGTTTTCTTGTCTTGAATTAATGGTAGATGTATACGGCTTAAATTGTTTTGAGGTACAGTTGAAATAATTTAGTGAAATCGCAGGAAGGCAATTACATTTTTGTTTGTTCGTGTTGTTGTTTAATTCAGAACTTTGTCGTTATTCTTGACTTACATTTGAGTACGGTTATTTGTGTGAGGTAAAAGAGGAATATAGATGTTATCTTTTGTATTATTTATCGAGTTAAATGAGTATAGTATTTCAAGATGGACAGTTATGGCGGTTATAGAATGAATGTGAATCGTTTGTTGAGGGATGAATTGATGTATGAAATTTCTATTCGTGGGTTAGCGGTAGGTCGTACTGTAGTTGAAAATCGTCAGATTTTGAGGAGCTCACTTAGAAGTGAACAAAATGGAGAAAATTTAATTTTAGAGTCGATCGAATTTCCGATCGATAAGGAACTTGATAACTGTCGAATGAAATTAACAGACTTACAACATGATTTCAAGAATATAGATGAAAGTAATATTAAAAAGGAGGTAGATCGTATCATGTCAAGATTAATTCATGTTAAAACTCGATCGTTAAGTTTGAATGTTTGTTCAGCATTTCAACGTTTGCAGCGTGATCAATTGTTAGGTCAAATAGATTCCTTACTGCATACTTTATCTAGGTATCTTTGTCCAGATTATGTTAAGAAAGTTTATGTTATTCCCCCGCCTGAACAATTTAGTGAAACGTCTACTTGTAGAAATCCTCTTCTTGCGTCTACGAATCCTAATCAAAATCAAATTGAAATACCAACTACGAGCTTAATTGATATTCCTATTAATAATTTACTAAATTTAAGTTTGATTGATGCACCAATAGAAAATGAGTGTGTTTTGTCTTTGGGGAACAGTACTTCTTCGTCACCTAAATTCCAGTCCAGTAGTGTACCACCTGAACGCAAGGCACAAGTAATTTAATCGGAAGATCTCCCAAATAAAATTGATTCCGTTCCAGTGCAAAGATTTAATCGTGGGTTTGATTTCGGTAGTTCGTCAGTTAGCTACATACCGGTATATAAATGGAATTTAACGTTTGATGGTAGGTCTAGTGTCTTGGATTTTTTAGAGCGAATAGAAGAATTACGTATTTCTCGTGGAGTGTCTTAATGTCAGTTGTTCCGATCTTCGGTTGAATTATTTTCTGGTTTGGCATTGCTTTGGTATCGATCTGTTAAAGATAAATTCAATACTTGGGCTTGAAACTTCGCTTAAAACCACGTTTTTGCCCTGTGACTATGAATATTCTCTATGGGAAGAGATTCGAACTAGAACTCAAGGTGCAGACGAAAGCGTATGCTTATATATTTCTGTTATGGAAAATCTCTTTAGTCGTTTGACTTTAAAACCGTCTGAGATCGAGAGAATCACATTTATCAGGCGAAATTTATTACCAGTTTATCAACAAGCACTAGTATTGTCATCAGTAAACAAAATGTCAGAATTAATTAGTTTATGTAGAAAGATTGAAGATACAACCACTCGTATGGTAAAATGTGTACCCCCACCTACGAAAACAAATAAAGTGGTAGAACCTACTTTGGCGTATCAAAAATTTCGAACAAGTCGTGTCGCCGAGATTGACGAAATAACACCCGACAATCAAACGGAGATGGGAAATTCGTTAGGTCGGACAAGTTTAGTCGAGCATATTATCCGTACAAATGCTGAGCCTATAAAACAACGATATTACCCTATGTCGCCTATTTTACAAAAATAAGTCGATTTAGAACTCAAGAGAATGTTGCAAGATGATGTTATCGAACCATCTAATTCGCCCTGGTCGTCTCCAATAGTCTTGGTGAAAAAGAAAGATCAGAGTTATAGATTCTGTGTAGACCATAGGCGTGTGAATGCTATCACAGAAAAGGATGCGTATCCGCTACCGTACATTAGCCATATTTTAAATCGCTTAAGGGATGCTAAAGTATTGTCTAGCCTCGATATATGATCCGCATATTGGCAGATACCGGTTGAAGAGAAATCTAAACCGATAACAGCATTTACTGTGCCCAATAGAGGACTATTTCAATTCATACGATTACCATTTGGGTTGCATTATTCTCCGGCTACGTTTCAACGCTTAATAGACAGAGGTCTTGATGTGGACCTCGAGCCCTACTGTTTCGCTTACCTGGATGATATTATCATTATCTCGCCGACATTCGAAGAACATCTGGCTATTTTAGATAAAGTTTTTAGTAGGCTCAGTGCTGCTGGCTTAACATTAAATAAGGATACATGTCATTTTTGTAGGGATAAGTTGCGTTATTTGGGATATGTGGTGAACAAAAATGGTTTGTTAGTCGATCCCAATAAAGTTTCAGCGATTGTAAATCTTCCCACCCCTATTACTGTTACTGATGTACGTCGTTTTATTGGAATGGCAAGTTGGTACCGTCGATTTATCTCTAATTTTTCTTCTATTACTAGTCCTATCACCGCTCTTATTAAAAAGGGTGCAAAATTCTGTTGGAATACTGAATGTGAAGAGGCGTTTCTGAAAATTAAAGAAAATTTGGTAAATGCTCCAATATTAACATGTTCCGACTTTTCATTGCCGTTCGTTATACAAACTGACGCAAGTAATTTTGGTGTAGGTGCTGCGCTGACGCGGGAACATGCTGATGGAGAACATGTGGTCAGCTATATCAGTTGTTCTCTGAAGGAAGCTGAACGACATTATAGCACTACCAAAAAGGAATGTCATGCTATCCTTTGAGCTATAGAGAAATTCCGCCCTTGTGTGGAAGGTTCTCATTTTACAGTGATTACTGACCACTATTCACTTGTATGGTTAAACAACTTACATAGTCCCTCAGGAAGATATGCGCGATGGAGTGTACGCTTGCAGCAGTATGATTTTGAGGTCATCCATCGTAAGGGAAAGGATCACGTAGTCCCTGATTGTTTGTCGAGAGGTGTAGCTAAACTTAACAGTGTGATAGCGTCTAAAGAAATTAAAGACAAATGGTACATTAAGTTGAAAGAAAGCATTTTGAATAGGCCCAATCAGTATTCTAATTATCGTGCTGAGAATGATATAATTTTTAAGTATGTGAAACCAGGTTTTCCGCTGTTGTCATCTGATTCTTGTTGGAAAACTGTTGTGCCAAAAGAGCACAGAGTATCGTTAATTCATGAGAACCATGATATTCCTACTTCAGGTCATACGGGGACCTATAAAACTTTTCATCGGTTAGCAGTCTTATATTATTGGCCAAAGATGAAAGCAGATGTTGCTAGGTATGTTGCGCGTTGTAAAATATGTACAGGTTTTAAGCCCGAGCAGAAAGCTCCAATCGGACAAATGGTTGGTCGGGTAAATGTAGAAAAACCGTAGCAGGTTATCTCAATGGATCTTATGGGATCTTTGCCCAGAACATCAAGTGATTTCGTGTACATCCTAGTCGTATATGACATTTTCAGTAAGTTTTGTCTCACTTTCCTGCTTAGAACTGCTACAGCATCCGATGTTTATAAATGGCAGGAAAAGCATGTTATTTTAATGTTTGGTGCTCCAGTAAAAATAATAGTCGATAACGGTGTACAATTTCGAAGTAAACAGTTTAAAGAGGTAGCAACCAAATATGATATTAAGCTTTCTTTTACAGCACGTTATCATCCACAAGCGAATCCCACAGAACGTGTAAATCGGGTAATCAAAACTGTGCTGGCTTCATATGTATCAAGCAATCATAAAGTCTGGGATAAACTTCTTCAATCTGTCACTTGCTGTATTCGTACTTTGAAACATGAGGTAACAGGATTCACCCCGTACTTTGTAAATTTGGGAAGAGAGATTTCGTTATCGGGTTCATCAGTAGAAAATCCAGATGTATCTCCAGATATTCAGTCACCTAATCCAGTCATACGATCCGAACAACTTAGTAAGCCTTATGTCGAAATATAAACAAAGTTGAGGAAAGCCTTTGACAAAGGGAAGAAATACTATAATTTGCGTCGTAGGGAATTACAGTTTCATGTGGGTAAAAAGGTATGGCGACGGAACTTTGTTTTATCAAATGCTGCTAATAATTTTAACGCAAAACTATCTCCTAAGTTTATTGGTCCATTTCTTATCCATAAAAAGCTCTCTCCGTGGACTTATGAATTAAAACACCCCGATGATGGTAGACTTTTAGGATGCTGGCATGCTAAAGATTTACAATCATCGCCGGATGATAATAATATTAACTATTGTTTTTGTTTCTTCTGATTCTGAATTTTGAAATAGCAATTGTGATATTTTGTAAGTTGTGTTGTGTAATATTGGTTGAGTAAATTGTTTGTGTGTGAACCTATTTAATTTCATCTTCGATACGATTATTCAGATTAATAAGTTTATCTTCTGTGAGCGAAGGATTAAATTTGAATGGTAGATTTGGCACTTTGGGAATTGTGTATTAGTACGACATTAAGAGTCCTAACCACTATCGTGGGAGAATTTTTGAAGTTGTAAATTTAAGTAGTTTTGTAGGATTATTTGGTTGCGAAACTAGATTTAAGTGTTATGTTGTTGTAGGTGTTTAATGTAAGACCGTTTAGAGGTCTTGGTCCTTTTTGTGAGGAAAGGGTGGAATTTGTTACGTTTCATTTTCGCTGTTAGGAATTAAAAATTATAAATCGGGTCTATATTCTCTTTATTTACAAATAAATTTAAAAAAAAACTAAATATTACACTGACGCTGCTGTGAAGGGTCAATCGGTATTCTCCATTCTATCTAATTTTGACCGATGAGAAGTTGGCGACGACTTTCCAGCCACGGATTTTGGCGCCTCCACCATCGCCCGATTTTCAATGAATAATAAATTATTATCAATTGGCTGAAACCACAACATATTTTTGGCACAATTGAATTCCTGAACAGCTAGAAATAAAATACAAATAATCTATTTACACTTTACGTTAAAATTTTCCGATAAAATGAATTTTTCGGACGACATGTTTAAAAAAAATCATAACTTCTGTTTGGACAAGGAAACCCTGAAATTTCTCATCAAATATGAACTAAGCACACTCTAATTAACTATATTAAGCAATTTATTTTACGTGGCACTCAAAAATTACGACTTGGTATGACTTTAAATCTGACATATATTCCCAGCCACGGATCGGACGGAATGTTTAAAAAAATCATAACTTCTGTTTGGACAAGGAAACCCTAAAATTTCGCACCAAATATAAACTAAGCACACTCCAGTTACCAATATTAAGCAATTTATTTATAGTTGCAATCATAAATTACGACTTGGCATGACTTTGAAAGTGACATATATTCCCAGCTACGGATCGGACGGAATGTTTAAAAAAATCATAACTTCTATTTCCTAACATCCTCTACCTCATCATCAGAAATATAAACCGTTTCGTCTTTCACGAAAACCTCATTTAAAGCCAATTTGAAACCCTCCACCATCTTCTCATCAAAATCCGTAACCACTTTTAACGCCTCCCAACATATCTTCTCGTCAAGCAACGCTGATCTCGTGCATTTCTCTCTCAATCCCTTATAAAAAATCTCCGAAGGAAGTGTGCGGCTTCTTCATCCCTCCCAACAACACCATGGCCTCAACGAAAAACTTTTTCTCAATCTCACTCTTTCCATACGCGATGAAATCCTCCATCTTAAAATCTATTACATCCACCCTTCTCAAAATCTCATCCAAGTCCTCAATAGCCTTCTTAATGTCGCGCGTTAGAAAATTAGAAACCTCCTCGTTCCTGTAAAGTTTAAAGCTTGAATCTGAGAATACTTTAGCGCACATTTTCGTGTAGATGATGTGGATTAGAGGGCAGATAATTTTGTTGAAAGCCGGGTGATCTAGGACGCTGATCTTGTTGTCAGTTGCGTTAAATATGTTGGTCATGATTTTCGAAATTAGATCAATTTCCATTTTCGGATTTATTGATTTTCTATCTTCTTTATCATCATCGATTACAACAATAGCGTCTGCTGACTGTAAATTGTTGATTGGTGGTTTGTCAATTTTATTTCTGTCAGATTTATTCCTAAGATCATTTCGAACATTAATTATAGAACTTTCTTTTATCACATAGGTTTTTATAAGATTCACGCCACTTTTGTTTTCTCTGATACTTGCCATAATTTTATTAGATTCATCAACTTTATTAATGGCTCTATTTTCTCTGCGGTCATTATTATCTTTTTTGTCTTCAATAATTATTGTTTCGACGTTTTGAAGATTTATTTCAACATTATTACTTGTGTTAATATTTGTGCCTTCAACATTTTTCTCATTTTCTCCAAATTGTTCATTTGTTTCAATACGTTTAAGGTTTCTATCCATGTGATCGCTTTCTTCAATATGTTCATTTCTGTGGTAAATATCTCGGTGGTCCCTTAAAGCGTTTTCACTTAATATGAGTGAAGAAATCGTTTGAATTTCTTCTAAACTTTCGTCCATATCATCATTTTCCTCGATAATTATGGTTTCGTCAAGTTTAAACTTAAATTTTCCTCTCTTCTTCAAGAATTTGGTTAATAAACTCACTTTCTAGCATAACGATATATTCTATAAGTTTTCTGGAAATGTTTTTTTCTTCTTCAATATGTTTGGTAATATTTTCACTATAATTTAGAATACTAGAAGGATTTTTGAAAATGTCTGCATTTTCTTCACGTGCATCCACTTCTACTCCGTCTGTATCTTCTTCTTCTATAATATGTTTATTTCTGTTAGCAGCTTCATTACTGTTACAATCTTCAAGATATTCGACTAGATTTTTATTGATAAAAATGCTTCTATCTTTCGTAGTATATGATCTTTCGGCAATAATTGAATCGTCTTCTTTCTCATTAATATTTTCAATAACTTCACAAATCTGGAGTGTCTTATTATTTGCATATACTCTTTCTTCATTTGCCGAAATCCCATCTTGTTTGTTGCATTTTTCTTGAATATCGAGTCTTCTTTCTTCGCAGTCAGTTTCAACTTTAAGCTCATCGGTGTTGAATATATATAATATATCTTCATCTGTCTTTTTCTAGGTTTTCTTCAAGGACGTCAATCAAGATCTCATTTTGAATTTTTGGTAATGGATTTTCTTTAAACATTAAGTTGGCTTGATTTTCAACCGAATTTGAAGCGGATGTGATGGTATTTTTTTGCAATACACGAGGCTGTTTTGTTTTTTGTTGTTTGTCTGACAACGTCTTTTTTCTTTTATTATCAAGTGTTTGTTCTTGTATTTTTCCTATTTCCAGTTTTCTTTTTGTAACTGTTGGTTTTTGGTTATCTTCCGCATTTATATGTTCTGGGGATCCCTCCTCTATTACTATTTTATTTGTTAGCTTTTTTTGAGAAGTATTTCTATTTTTCCTTCGTGATTTTAATTGAATATCGCCTCCATCTCTAAATTTCTTTTGAAGTGATTTTTCTTGAAATAGTTTTCCATCTTTTATTTGCCTTTGTAATGATTCGACCCTAGGTATTGTACAAATTTATAATTTGTATTATTGTTTACGTTGTGTTGTGTATGTAGTAACCCTTTTATATATTTACCAGGTTCGTTGTTTGTGTCAATATGCATTATCGTAAATTCTGTGTCTTTATTCCCTTTTAATTTGACTAGGAGGATGTGTGGACAATAAATAAAACAGGATATGAGCTTAACGTATGCAAAGTTTATTGACCTTTCATGACATTTCTAATGAATTGATATGTCTTATATTATTTAAATTCACAAAATATATTACCCAACGTTTATGCTTAAAAGTCATGTGCATTTGGTTAAACTCATAAAAATGTATGACTCTACTTGTGGGAGCAAAATTAACTAGCCCCTGCATTTGCATTACGAGATCGGAAACCCACACAAACCATCTCGGAGCTAGCATCACACACTCGACACACTTGCGATTAGTTAGTAGGACAATCTCTCACATAGGCCCTACACATCAATCGCCATTCATTTTCGATTAATGAGCGGAACGACCTTTCACCTCGTTCCACTCATAATCGAGTTATTTTTTTCTTCAATCGACTGATTCGATTAGTTAGTAGGACATACCTCGTTTTCTCGCTCAATTCGGCCTTACACATCAATCACCATACATCCCTTATTCTTGTGGTTAGTTAGTAGGACACTTAGTGCAATACTAACTCGAATTGGCCTAACACATCAATCGACTGTTTCGATTAGTTAGTAGGACATACCTCGTTTTCTTGCTCAATTCGGCCTTACACATCAACCACCATACATCCCTCATTCGTGTGGTTAGTTAGTAGGACACTTAGTGCAATACTAACTCGGATTGGCCTAACACATCAATCGACTGTTTCGATTAGTTAGTAGGACATACCTCGTTTTCTTGCTCAATTCGGCATTACACATCAACCACCATACATCCCTCATTCGTGTGGTTAGTTAGTAGGACACTTAGCGCAATACTAACTCGGATTGGCCTAACACATCAATCGACTGTTTCGATTAGTTAGTAGGACATACCTCATTTTCTTGCTCAATTCGGCCTTACACATCAACCACCATACATCCCTCATTCGTGTGGTTAGTCAGTAGGACACTTAGCGCAATACTAACTCGGATTGGCCTAACACATCAATCGACTGGGTCGATTAGTTAGTAGGACATACTTCGTGTTCTTGTTCAATTCGGCCTAACACATCAATCGACTGTTTCGATTAGTTAGTAGGACATATCTCGTTTTCTTGCTCAATTCGGCCTTACACATCAACCACCATACATCCCTCATTCGTGTGGTTAGTTAGTAGGACACTTAGTGCAATACTAACTCGGATTGGCCTAACACATTGCTCAATTCGGCCTTACACATCAACCACCATACATCCCTCATTCGTGTGGTTAGTCAGTAGGACACTTAGCGCAATACTAACTCGGATTGGCCTAACACATCAATCGACTGGGTCGATTAGTTAGTAGGACATACTTCGTGTTCTTGTTCAATTCGGCCTTACACATCAACCACCATGCACCCCTCATTCTCAGCCCCCCCCCCCCTTTCATCTTCCTGTTTTTCCCAGATGTTTAAATTATTTCGCTGGTTTTGTTTGCTTCATTTCAACTAAGTCGGTTTGATGTAGAATTAATTTTACTCTTACGTGATAGTCTCTCCAGCGCTGTTATCCCTAACTCAATTCTCCATTTTCTAACTCCATTCTCAATACTTAACTCTTTTTATCAACATTACTTCACTAACTTACATCCCACTGAAACTTCCTATTCTCAACTGTCACCATTTACATTCAAATACTGACTATCCCCGTCCCGGTCCCAAAAAAACTCATTTTTAGGATCGTTTCTTTGCTGCTCTCAAAGTTCTCCCCTCCCCATTTTTTTGCTTAAATTGTATCTACTACCATATATGGTCACAAATCCCTTCTCTCTCTGACGTCAACTTCATTTCCCTGACTTTGCACACTTGTTGTGTTTGCGTTCGTTGAACCCTGAACTGAATCTTTCTGTATGTCTTAGCATTTCTCCACGCGCCGGTACTTCTTTATTATTTTAAGGCGATGCTGCATTTGTTATTTCTTTCACAAAAAAAAAAAAATGATCGACTAATGTTATTCTCGTATTTACTGGATGTTGATTTTTCTTTATTATTTTCTTGGATGATTTTTGTATTAATGTTTTAATTTAATTTGGAACCACTGTATCAAGCCTGATGCAGAGGGCACTAACTACCGTGGGAAGATGGTGCAAGAACGAAGGGTTAGCTGTAAACCCGGCCAAAACGGCGATAGTCCCCTTTACCAGGAGACGAAAAACCGATGACATAACATCGCTACGCATGTATGAAATGGAAGTCCCAATAAAAAATGAAGTAAAATATCTAGGGGTCATACTTGATACCAGATTGAACTTCAACTTCCACCTGGAGAACATCAGCAAAAGGGCCATGAGAGGACTTTTTGCGACCAGGAAAATGGTAGGACGCACATGGGGACTGAGACCCAGTATGACCAAATGGCTATACACCGTGGTCATAAGACCCATAGTGACATACGCGGCGCTCGCTTGGGCAGAAAAAACCCAAACCAAGAGCGCAGCCGTAAAACTCGAAAGAGTGCAACGACAGGCGTGTCTGCTGATTACTGGGGCAATGAGAACAACGCCCACAGCAGCCATGGAACACATATTATCGCTTCCACCACTACATCTATATGTTATGATGGAAGCCAGACAGGCAGCCTACAGACTGCACATAAATGGACACACTTTAAATGTAGGGTCATCTAGACCGGAAACATTTAAAGTGCTACAAGAAGAAGAAATCCTAAAAATGAGGTCCGATTTCACTAAAATCGTACACCCATCCCGCAGATTCAAAATAATCATACCACAGCGGAGTGAATGGACAAATGGAACATACCCGGAAACGAGTAAAGGAACCATCTGGTACACAGACGGGTCCAAAAACACTAAAGGAACCGGGGCTGGTATCTATGGAGGCTGTAACCGGAGCAAACAATTCACGGTTGCTCTGGGGAAACATGCCTCCATCTTCCAGGCTGAAGTGGCCGCCATTGACTGGTGTGCCCACCACATAATGGAGTCGGGACTCAACAAAGGACCAATTACCATTATGTCGGACAGCCAGGCAGCCCTAAAAGCGCTAGCCTCGCCGATTGTTCAGTCCAGACTGGTTATAGACTGCATAAACAGGCTGGACGCACTGGCGACAACAACAAAAACACAGCTAGCATGGATACCCAAGGACCAAGGAATTATTGGACACTTGGGGGCCGACTTGCTGGCCAAACAAGGGGCAACAGGTGAATTTATAGGACCTGAACCCGCTTTCAGAATACCACATGAAACCGGAAAGGAAATAATCCGACGCAAGTTAGCAGAGGAGCATACAAAGGCATGGCACAACCAAATGGGAATGAGGCACACGAGACTCTTCCTAGATGGCCCGGTACCTGATAGCGCATTAGCGCTGTCAGGACTGAGCAGAATGAAACTAAGGAAAATCACAGGACTAGTTACTGGGCACTGTGACCTGAATAAGCACAAACATAGGATGGGTCTTGAGAAAAGCCCCCTATGCCGTGGGTGCTTGGAAGAAGAGGAAACTCCCCAACACCTACTGTGCACATGCGAAGCCTATAAACGGCAACGCACGGAGCAACTCGGGAAGCCCGTGCTTCCTGAAGAACAGCTCAAGAACATCCCCTGGCCCAAACTCCTGGACTTCTTAGAAGACACAGGAATATACAGGAGTAAAATAACCAGAGGAGCACAAAAGGACCACGGAGACCGTAATGCAGGGACGCTAAGCGATACCACCTCATGTGGAAAAAAAAATTGACCTATTACACCTTTTTGACTTTTTATTAACATTAATTCTGTCTTCTATTTCACTTTGCTTTTGTGATTTCCCAACAGAGTTATTAACATTCATAAAAATACGTTCCATTTCCTTTTCAATATCCTGCTGTGAGTTGCAGTTCTTACTACAGACGCTTCCTTTAATTTCCATTTTATTCTCAAGACCCAACTTTATTCGATTTTCTTATGGCGCCTCGTGGTTTGTTATCTTTTCTTTCTAGTTGACATTTGTTGCCGTTACTTTGCGCAGAATTATCTTTGCTCTTTATAGTTTCTGAAGAAATATCTTCAATATTTTTCCTTTAGTCTTTTTGGTACCTTTTCGATTTGTCTTTGGTTCGATTATTATCAAAGCTTTTCATGCCGTCCTTTATTGCAAAAATATTGTTTTTTATTTGGTTTTTTTTTTTTCTAAAGAAATGTCTTCAATATGTTCGCTACTTTTTAACAAATTGTCCTTGATTTTTCTTTCAGAATTATTTATCGTTCTCTCTTCATTTGTTTTTAACAAATTATTTTTGATTAATAAAAAAGTGTGTTTCAATATCTTTCCGTTTGTTTTCGACGAATTATCTTTAATTTGTTCATTTTTATAAAAAAAAATTCTTTTTGTTTTGCTGTTTTTGTCAAATTATCCTTGCGTTATAGGTAAATGTTTAATTGTTCATTTGTTTTCGGCAAATGATCCTTAATTTCTTGATTTCTTTTGGTAGAATTGCCATTTACTTGCGCTTTTCTTCCTTTGATTGCGTCGTTTCTTTTTGAAGAAGAAACTTGGATTTCTGAAAAATTATCTTTTGAATTAATGTCTGTTTCTAAAATATTTTGTTTATTATTTTTGTTTTGAATTTGTTTTAACTCAAGCTGTTCGTTGTTTTCAATAGTGTATAAAGTAACAGGACTTTTAGCGGTGCCGATTATTTCCTTAATGTTTTTTTCTGAGCAGGTAATCATTTCAATTGATTTATTAATTTCTTTTGAAGTATCAACAAACATTTTTCCTAAGCGAACTTCGCAGATTTTACAACAAATATTGTCTATACTATTTATTTCAAAAGATTTGTTTTCACTGTTGGCACTGTGCAACGCGTGATTCACATCTTTGCTTTCTGTAGAAATTTCAAAACTGACTTTCTCACCTTCTCGATGGGCACCCTTTCTTCACTCCCTACTTTTATTTCTCTCTCTCTCTCTCTCTCTCTCTCCTGTCTTGATCTAACACGATTTTCCTGATGATCTTCTCTCTTTCAAATAATCCACTTTGCTTCGATGTTTCAGATTCTTCCTGCTCCGTCAAAATTCTTTTTCGGTTTCTTTGCTCTCTACCTTTAGTTTTCATTTTGTGAATTACCTAAGTAGATTGTGTAACTCCTATTAGATTTTCATTGAAATTATGTTCAGTGTTTTGAAAATGATTATTACTTAAACTATCGACAATTTCGCCTTCTCCAAATGTTAGTAAATTTGACGTTTTACGTTTCAAACCAACATATTTATAAAAATTCTCCACACAATATTGAATTTGATTGTCTATCAAAACACTGCTAATCCCGCCTTCTCTGTTTCTTTTAGCGTTTACTGTTTCTGACGTATCAATTTCAATTTAATTAGGCCAACGATGTTCATTGACATTTTTATTTTCAATTTTTGACGTTTCTACGTGTTTTAATTCAACGTCAATATGTTTAATCAGATTTTGATTGTCTGTTTTATGATTTTCACAGCTTTCAATCAACGAATTATAAATTTTGTCGTCTTTGTTTAATTCCAAATTTGCTGTTTTTGATTTTTCAGCTGGATTTAATTCACCATTAATTTGATTTAAATCACAGGCCCTAAAGTTTTTATTGAAGTCGCAAGAAATATTTTCAACTTTAGTTTCATTGCACTCTAAATTTTTATGACAATTATTCATACTATTCTCAAAAGCTCCTTTTAAGACACAATTAGTGTAATTGTTTTTGTTTTTCTTATTTTGATTTAAATTACATTCAACAGTTTTATGTAATCTGTTGCGTTTGTCGTTTTGATTCAAACCAGATATTCTTGAATTTTCTACGTGTCTATCACTCTGATTCCACTCACTATTACTTTTGTATTTATTAATTTCGTAAAAACTTGTTCTTTTGGAACTTTGTTCAGTTGCAATATGTTCTGGTTTCTTATTTACTCCACTTTAATTTAATTCAGTTGGACTTTTGTTTATTTTATTGCTAAAATCAACTTGTTTTAAGTATGTTGCATATTTGTTGATTTTGCCAAATAGATCAGTTTGATTTAAATTAGTTGCACTTTTATTTACTCTGTCTGTTTGATTTAAATCAATTATACTTGTATTTATTCTGTAAAAATCATTTAAATTATTTGTACGTTTATTTATCCGATCTATTTAATTTAAATTAGTTGCACTTATATCTATTATGTTAGTATAAATTAAATCAATTCTACTTTTATCTGTTCCATCAGTATGGTTTGAATCAGTTGCACTTTTATTTATTTTGTCTGTTTGATTGGCGTTATTTATTTTTTCCTTTCCATCAATTTTGTTTAAATCAGTTGTACTATTATTTATTTGTCCTGTTATTTTCATCGTTTAGGTTATGTTTTTCTAATGTGTTGGTGTTATTTTGATAAATTTTATTTAAATCAAAATGACTACAATTTTCATCGTTTTGATTCAAATCACAACCACTGTCATCACTCGCATTCAGATCATCTGCATCACCCTCATCGTTTAGCATTTTCTGGAGTTCGATCTCGCGTTGGCTTTCTAAAAAATATCTGGCTCAACCTGATTTGTTTCAAATATTTCTAATTGCGAGGATCAGTTTTAAAACAGATCCTCTTATTGGATTTGTTCTAGATTTTAGGTTTGTTATTAATTTCGCAATCACTTCTTCCAGTATTATGTTTGTCGATTAGTTTGTTTCCATTTGAAGATTTTTTGTAGTTGGAATGTGCTTTTGTATAAGAAATTGTTTGAGTAACAATCCTGTTGGCTGTATTGAAACACGTTTCAGAATAAGTGTTTTGTTTGCTGTTGCTGACTTTAACAATTTTACTTTGTAAACGTAGGGAAAGCTCAAGTGTTCTTCGATTAGTGTCGGTCTCTTGTGATGATTGCGTGCTTAGTTCTCTTGTTGTTAGTTCAGTTGTAGAATTTTCTAATGAATATGGATCGTTTTCACTTCTAACACACCTTGCATTTCTTAAGATTCGTAGTGAATGTGCTCTATCATCTCTTTTTAAAGATTTTAAATTTTGTGTTTTATCTCTTGAGTCTTGTGAAGAATCCCTTCTTTATTCTCGTTCTGCATATTTTGATCCATTAGAAAAAACTCTTATATGTTCTCTTTGTAACGTTCAGATTTTCCGCCGATAATAACTGAAACAATAATTTTATTAAGATGTAGTCTTTCATCATAGACAACCATATATGCATATTAGTAAATAATTATTTTTGGAATTAATTTCGAAAATGTTGCTTTTGTTTTCTCTTTCTCGTCATAATTTCTATAATTTTATTTAGCACGAAACAAACTCTAATTATTATCCAGTCATTTTTAAATGAATTTTAATATTTATTCAATTAATTGATTAATTAAATAAATATTGGCAACGGCGTTCATTTAAAAAAAAAGGTCACAAAGGTGAACTTTAGGAAATCTTATTATCTTTCGAGCTGGGTGCTCGACGTGATCTGTGTGATCACTCGTGAAATAAGTGAAATAAAAATAATCTTGGTGCATCTGTGTGATCGCCGTGTTAATTAAATTAGCCAAGTGCTTATCTCGTCAGGCTGCTCAAAATCTTAAGGTAATGATTTTTATTTTCTTCCCGTGAGGGATTGATTTAATTAATTTTTGGAATGGCGTAGGCCTGCCGCCTATCTGCCCGTTCGTATATTTTGAGGATTCGACCGGGAGAGGTTTAACCGGCTGTATTTTCTCACCACGATTTTCGATTTGGTGGACGGATTTTCTCATCTTCCGATTTCTCGTGAAACCACCCGGATTTTGGTGTTCGCTGAGTGCTGCCGGAATTGAAGGGGGGGCCACCGGAAGATCTGGATTGGAAATCCGGAGGAAGCGCCGAAAACGATAAGTTTTTGAACCAAGTTTTTTTGTGCAGTGTCATATTCTCATAATTTGAGTTAAATCCACAAACAATACAATTTATGAAAGTGTTTTTTTGTTAATATTTAATGAATTGAGTATTCATTCAGATATTAATTGTGTTAAAGTTTCTAAAATTGAGTTAAAAACTAACCAGTCGTATAAAGTTAATTTGAATACAATCAATTTTATTTCATTTAATTGCTTTATTGTTGATGTGCATTTTTTTTCTTTTAATAAGAAAGAGAAGAATTACTTAAACTTATTTTTTTTTAATCATTAGAACTATTTTTTTTTTATTATTTAAACTAATCTTTTCGAACTATGTAAACTTATTTTTTAATCGAGTTATTTTCTGGTAATGAGAAACGAATGATATTATTTTGATTATTGTTACGATGATGTGAGGGAAAGGTTACGTCATTGTTTTCAACGAATAACTGTAAATAATAATTTAATTCAACTAATGCTATTGCTATTACCGCTACTATTATAGTATTTCAAATGAAGTGCTACCAAGTTGTTTTGCCGTTCGGTTTTTTTATTTTTGATATTATTAAAATATTATTTAGTTAAAAGTATTACTTATTATTTCTATTTTCCTTCAATATAAGTCTTCTTAAATTCTTGGTTTGTTAGGAAGATTAATTTTATTTAAACCAAGTGGCGCCCATAATAATTTTCATTTTTTTTTCAATAATTTTCTTATTTCGAACCACGACCTGCCTCCAGACAAAAAACTGCCGTACGCGGGTTATACAAATTGGCGCCCAACGTGGGGCCCGATTTAAAGAAACTGAAGTAGATTTGCTTTAAAAAAAAGAAAATTATTTGTCTTTTTTACTTTAAAAATTAGTTTATGTGAACATTAAAATTACTTTTAAAAAAGGATTGGTTAGAAAACTCAGATTGCTTTGTGAAAGTGAAAGTTAAAGATATTTTTGAGAAAGTTTAAGAGAAAATTAAGTAGATACACCCAATAGGAGCAAAATAAAATAACGAGTAAGTTTAACACTTGATTAAATGTTGATATTATGTGGATTGACTTGAGAATAATATCTTGGCATTGAGCTATTACTTTTTAAACGATAAGTTACGGTGAAATTGCGTTTGACAGACTATATATTCACGACAGTTCCTTACATCTTTCTATTTTTACAAAATTTGATTAAGAATGATGGATTCTAATTCGTTATTACAACATGAGTTGGTGTATGAATTGAATATTAGAGGTTTTCACGATAAAAGTGCTAAGGTGGAAGAACTCCGCTTAGTATTGCGAAAGTTTTTGGGTGAAAAGGTTATACCTGTTACTGAAGGGAATGCATTTGTCGCGGGAGAGGATGATAAAGAAATTTCCGATTCGTTAGACTCAATTCAGCAGATTATAGAATCTTATCCTGGGAAGGACGCGAAAGCAACAGAAAAACGTGTTAAATCCAGATTAGCACATTTAAATAATAGAATTAAGAGATTAGTTGAAGTGGACGATAAGGTAAAGACTTTTAAAACTGAGTCCTTAAATAAATGCATTCTTTTTGATGCTCAATTATCTCATAAAATATTTAAAATGTCCAAAGCAATGGCATCTACGTTCATCGAGGGTAGACATTCCGAAGAGCAGGGTGAGGATTTTGACTTCAGCGAGGGCGAAGATGAACCAGTTGTTAGTTTTTCAGAAGCTAGTCATCGATCTAAGGCGGGACCTAGTGGAAGGCTCAGCGGTTATGTTCCTGTTTACAAGTGGGGTCTCACATTTAATGGAGAACAACCTCTTGTAGAATTCTTGGAGCGAGTGGAGGAGCTGAGGGTTGCTAGAGGCGTGTCCAAGGAAGAACTGTATCGTTCGGCCGTTGATTTATTTGCAGGAGATGTATTACAATGGTTCCGTCCGAAACGACTTCTTATTACAGATTGGGATTCTCTAGTGAAGGCGTTGAAGGCTGACTTTCTACCTCAGAATATTGACGACAGTCTGCTAGAAGAAATTATGAATAGGAGACAGGGGCGTAGCGAAAAGGTGGCCATCTACATCGCAGCGATGCAGCACAAATTTTCGCTATTGTCGAAACCACCAGATGAGGCTTCTCAAATTTGGAGAATTCGTCAGAATTTACTACAATCTTATAGGGCAAGGTTAAGTCTCCAAGATATAACCAGCATCAAACAACTAGCAGATCTGTGTCGAAGACTCGAAGCTGACGATCCCTTCTTAAACAGTAGAATTGGCAGTCCAAGGAATTATCCAGGACAGGCGAACGTGTCATCGATTCGAGAGGTATCTCCCAATGTAATTTGTTACAAATGCCGAAAGAAAGGACATATTGCGAGGTTTTGCAGAGAGGTGTCAAAGGGTGAAGCTGCTCCATAAAACTAAGTCGTGGGCTGCATAAGGGTCGCCTCAGTCCAGTTCGAATTCAGACCCACACCGATGAATGGAAGCAGTGGCTTAGTATTGTGAAGTCATTTTACGCAAATCCAGCAGTTAATTCTATTTTTGTTAGGTTGCCTAAAGACAACCGGTTGTATTTAAAGGTGTCATTGTTTGGAGTTGTCGTCACAGCTTTAGTTGATTCCGGAGCAAATCGTTCAATCCTTGGTGGGGATGGTGTCGAGATTTGTAAGTCTCATAGGCGATTCGATTCTTCTCAAATAAAGTTTGTGTCTACAGCTAGCGGAGAAAATATTCAGGTTTTAGGGGAAGTAGAGATACCAGTCGGTGTAGCGGATATTTTCCATCAAGTAAATGTCTTAGTTGTTCCTGACATTAAATCTACTTTAATCTTGGGGGCAGATGCCATGAAAATTTTTGGTTTGCGTTTCAGTCTTGGACATAGTTGTGTAGAAGTCCTAGAATTGGATACGGGGTTAACCGAAGAGACCGCAGCTTCTGATGATGTGGGCATTCTTGATTGGGCAAGTTTCAGTGACACTGGAAGAAATCGTTTGGAAAACGCCATTGAAATATACAAAGGTTTAGCAAAGACAGAATTAGGGCGCACGGATCAAATTACTCACATTATTGATACACGAGATGCCGAGCCGGTGAAACAAAGGCATTATAACCGGTCGCCGTATATGCAAAAAATCATGAACGAGAAACTGGAGGAGAAGCTGAAACTTCAAGTGATCCAACCATCTAGCAGTCCGTGATCGTCACCAGTAGTTCTGACTAAGAAAAGCAATGGGGAATTTCGCTTTTGTTTTGATGGACGTAAGCTGAATTCCGTGACGAAAAGAGATGCGTGTCCCCTTCCCAAAGTAGACAATATTTTAAATAAATTGCGCGATGCTCGGATAATCTCTACTATTGACCTTAAAAATGCGTTTTGGCAGGTTCCTTTAGATGAAGTGTCTCGAGAAAAGACCGCGATTGCAGTTCCAGGTAGAGGGCTCTTCGAATTTAAGGTCATACCCTTTGGCTTAAATAACTCAGCGCAAACACAGCAGAGGTTGATGGATAATATATTTGGGCCAGAGTTAGAGCCGAACGTTTTTGTCTATTTAGTATTTAGACGATATTATAGTCTGCAGTAGGACTATCGATGAACATTTGGATATTCCCAAGGAAGTCTATCGTCGTTTAGAGAAGGTGAAATTAACGATAAATTTCGAGAAATGTAAATTCGCTAGGGCATATCTCAGATACTTGGGATTTATCATCGATCGAGGAGGTTTGAGGACCGACCCAGATAAGGTTATAGCCATGGTCAGCTATCCCGTGCCAAAAAATGTGACAGAAATAAAGCGTTTCATGGGATTTTGTTCCTGGTACAGGCGGTTTATACCACAATTCTCAACGTTAGTGGCTCCCATCAATTCACTCATAACAGGCAGGAAGAAAAGGCAATCCGTACAATGGAACGACGAAGCCAACGAAGCTTTTAACAAAATTAAAGCTGCTCTAACTACTGCACCAGTTCTCGCCAGTCCTGATTTTGATCGACTGTTCAGTGTACAGTGTGATGCATCTGATGTTGGTCTAGGTACCGTGCTCAAACTGAAGCTGGAGGATGAAGAAGAACATGTAATATCTTTTGCAAGTAGATCGCTGTCTAGGGCTGAAAGGAACTACAGTGCGACGGAAAAAGAATTCTTAGCGTTAATTTTCGCAGTTGAAAAATTTCGTCCGTACATTGAGGGTACCCGATTCATCGCAGTCACAGATCATTATTCGTTATTATGGCTGCAAAGACTTAAAGACTTGTCTGGAAGATTAGCACGGTGGGTTCTCAAACTTTCACAATATGATATGGAGTTACGTCATCGCAAGGGAAAGTTAAATGTAGTTCCAGATGCCTTGTCGCGGATTCCATCAACATCTAAAGAACATACAAATGTTCCTGAGGTTATGCTATGTGATACAAGTGAATCGTTTTCGATGAACTTGATTGATTTTTCAAACGTGGATTCATGGTACAGCAAAATGTTAGTTTCGATGTCATCGCATCCAGAAAAATATCCTTCCTGGAGGAATGAAGGAAATTGTTTTTATAAACACGTACATAACCGAACAGGGGGGGGGACATTTTTCCCCACCTGTTTTTCCCCATGTCTTTTTTCCCCACCTATTTAAAATCGGAATTATTTTTTCCCCACTCATTTCAAACATTCGATTGTTCGAACTTTTATCGAACTTCTTTTCTTCATGTCACGTCTACCTTCATGTCAAACAAATTTAATGTGAAACGTCAGTTGTGTCATCAAAATCAGTTGTGCTATCAATATGTCCGTAATTGAATTGATTCCTAATAAAACTGGATTTCTATTGCACGTCGACGGTTACCTCTATTATAAGCATACGGAAACATCAGGAGGAAATGTCAGGTGGAAGTGCCCGTACGAATAACCTATCAGAGGGGTGGCACAACCGATTTCGTGTGGTGGTTGGAAAGAAGCATCCCAGTTTGTTCAATTTCATCAAGGAGATTCAGAAGGAGCAAGGAGACACTGAAGCTATGCAGAGAGAACTTCGACTAGGACGCGTTGTTAAAAAATTAAAACCCAAAACTCAACAATTGAAAGAAGATCGAATTTTAAAACTTGCTGCAAATTACGATACTGATGATACTGATGATGACGTTTTAACATATTTGGAATCCATTGGCTACAACATTTATTTTTGTTAGTTTTACACATTTTTACAATTTTACACATGTATTTGTACCTTTTACATCTTTTGTAATAAATGTATTCTCATAGCAGGGAAATTATTATTTACTGGGGAAAATTATGATGGGGAAATAAACGATGGGGAAAATAAGTAGTGGGGAAAAATGGTAGGGAAAATGTAGGTGGGGAAAAAATTGTAGGGAAAATGTAGGTGGGGAAAAACGGGTGGGGAAAAATGTCCCCCAGTCCCGAACAGAGGTGATGTCTAATTTATCAGAATGGAAACTTGTTGTCCCGAGTTCTCAGAGATCAAAGGTGTTAAAGTGGGCACATGATGAACCTACTGCAGGTCACTTTGGTAGCTACAAAACTTTAAGTAGGGTCTGTGACTTTTTCTACTGGCCAAAAATGCGTCAGTATAATTTGATTCAACTAATGCTATTGCTATTAACTAATGCTATTGCTATTACCGCTACTATTATAGTATTTCAAATGAAGTGCTACCAAGTTGTTTTGTCGTTCGTTTTTTTATTTTTGATATTATTAAAATATTATTTAATTAAAAGTATTACTTATTTTTTCTATTTTACTTCAATATTATTCTTATTAAATTCTTGGTTTGTTAGGAAGATTACTTTTATTTAAACCAAGTGGCGCCCATAATAATTTTCATTTTTTTGTTCAATATTTTTTTTATTTCGAACCACGACCTGCCTCCAGACAAAGAGCTGCCGTACGCGGGTTATATCTTTCTTTGAAAAGAATTCACTATATGTTTGTATAAAAATATACAATAGTCTGCCCACAAACACACAATAATCGGATACGTTTTCCAGCTGGTAACAATCTATTAAAGAGTTCTTACTTGATTTAGAACCATATAATTTGGATGAATATTTCTCTAGAGAAACATAATATGTATTAATCTTGATTCGACCCTATTTCGTGTAGATGTATATGTGCAAAATTTGTATGTGATATTAACATTGGAATAAAGAACTTTTATTATTATTATTATTATTATTATTATTATTATTACTATTATTATTATTATTATTATTATTATTATTATTACTATTATTATTTAATTATTATTATTATTTTTTTTTTTTTTAACTCGCAATAGTAGCGGTAAGTATATGATGGTGTCGGCTCCAAAAAGCAAGACACCATAATTTTTTTTTTTTTTAATTTATTCAGTGGTTCATGTTTAGCACTTTACGAACCAAGTTACACGAGGCAAGTATGCAAATTTTTTGTGTTTCAATAGTAATTGATTTTGTATTTTCTAATTCTAGGCGTTCCAGGCTTTCTTCCAGTGAGTGAGGAATTTCCCCCGTCGCTCCAATTATGATAGGGATTATTTTTACCCGTTCGAGTCCCCACAGAGTCTTTAGTTCTTCACTCAGAGGTAGGTATTTTTGTATTTTCTCATTATACTTGTTTGATATATTTGCAGGTGCCGGAACAGCTATATCGATTAAGGTAAGTTGCGCTCTGTGTTTGCTGAATTCAACACGTATACTCCGATTGACAGCCTCCAGATCAGTGGTGGTCCAGGGTAGTATACCGAAACTGAAACTGAGGGCAGGTATAGCAAAGGTGTTAGTTGCCTGGACTTTGTATCTGCCTGCCAGTTGTGTTTTGAGGATCAGCTTTGTTCGTCTTTTCAGTTCCGCGATGAGCTGTTTCTTTGTTTCTCGCACATCAATGCCTTGGGCTTGGTTAAAACCTAAATATTTGTAGGTTTCATTCTTGTCCATTCCCTCTATCGTACTACTGGTCCTCCCTAGTTTAAAATTCTCTGAGGGTTTCCATTTTCCTCTAGCCATGCTGTTGATTCGGCACTTGTCTATTCCGAAGCTCATTCTGGTGTCATTAGAAAACATTTCGACTGTTCGTAGTAAACTCCTTAATCCGGGCTCACTGTCCGAATAGAGTTTAATATCATCCATGTACATGAGATGCGTGATTTGGTAGTTCTGTGTTAGTGAAAACCCAGTTCTTTTTCTGTTTAGCATGGTGGATAGGGGAGTGAGCGCCAGACAGAACCATAGGGCACTCAACGCATCACCCTGGAAGATACCCCGTTTGATGTTAATAGGTATGGTTTCTTTGTTAGGTCCTGTCCTTAGCTCAGTCCTCCATCTCATCATCATTGTTTTCATGAACGTTACGATACACGCATCAACCTTGTACATGGAGAGTGTCTTTACAAGCCATGAATGGGGTATGCTATCGAAAGCCTTCTGGTAGTCAATATATGCGACATACAGGTCTTTGTTTTGTTTCTTTGCATGGCGTGTTATTATTTCATCGATAGATAATTGCTCCTTGCAACCCTGCGCATTCCTCCTACAGCCCTTTTGTTCCTCTGGCATTAAGTTATTCTCCTCCAGATGTTTATATATCTTATCAGCCAGTATTCCACTGATAAGTTTATACAGAGTGGGTAGGCACGTAATCGGTCTGTATTTGCTCGGGTTCGATTGAGCTGGTGTTGTTTTTGGTAGAAGATACGTAATGCCATTGGTGAGAAAAAAGGGAGTCTTTTCCGGTGATTTTAGGACATCTGTTAGAAGCTCTGTCAATCTCTGGTGTATAGCTGTAAATTTCTTGTACCAAAAGTTTTGAAGTTTTTCTGGGCCTGGCGACTTCCAGTTCTGCGTTCTAGACAGTATTCTTTTAAGGTCTTCAACATTAATTATTTGAGGTAGCATTTGAGGTACCTTTTCCAGTCTTCTCGATTCGGTCTTTATCCAGTCTGCGGTGGTCTTATGAGTATCTTGGTTTTCCCATATGTTGTTCCAGAAGGCTTTTATTTCCTCCGTTTTGGGGTACTCACTGGGTGCCTTGGGGTCCGGGTTCGAGTTTCCAAGGTTCCTGTAAAAGGTCCTCTGGCTGTTGGTAAACGCTTTGTTGTCTGTTTTCCTTTGGTGCGACGTTTTGTATCTTCTCAGCCGTGTCGAATATACTGCAAGCTTTTGTTTAAGCAGGTCCATTATTATTATTATATTATTATTATTATTATTATTATTATTATTATTATTATTATTATTTTTTTTTTTTAGAACGTCAGCTGCTAGGGCTATTGGTTCCATCGTAAGGGTAAGTTAAAATTAAAATAAAAATAAATCGTCATTGTGACGGTATGTTTCGGGTCTTCATGGTATGTGTTTTTATTTTGTTTTATTTCTTTAGTTCTAATATTTCTCTCAGTTTCAGGTACCTTCGTATTTCAGACGGTCTGGTGAGTATATGTTTATATTTCATTGTATATATTAATGTTTTTTAGGTATTTAAGGATTATTGTGTATTTTCCTGGATCCTTTAGGCTTTCTGCGGCGTTTCTTTCTTGTAGCCCTATGGAGAGGCGCTGTTCTCTGAGCTTAGGGCATTGGAAGATGTGTTCCACGGTTAAGGCTTCTATTCTGCAATTTGGGCATATTCTGTGTTGTCTACCTATAAGGAGGTGTCCATGTGTGATTCGTGTATGTCCAATTGAGAGTCTCGTAAGTATTATTCTGTCTTTTCTGTTATGTTCTTGTGAGTACTTACATAGGGCTAGCGAGGGTCTTATAGATCTGTGCCAGTTATTTTCCTTTTCATTCCATTGATCTAGCCATTTCTTCCAGGATATTGTTTCTGACCAGGCCAGTATTTCTTTTCGTATTGTGTCTGGTGTTTCTATGTCGTCTGTTGTTATACTTTCCCATATGGGACTGTCCTTAAGGAGAGTGTATAGGTGGAGAGTGGACGGTATTGTTTTTGTTTGAGCCCAACTGTAACAGTCAAGTATTTTGGGGTTTATTATATACTTTCTCAGTGAGTGGTTTCCTTTAAGAGCTATTTTGCTGGCGTATCAAAATTTTATTTTAGCCCGTCTTTCGTCAGGTGGTAGTATACCTGCTTCCCGGTAGACACTCTCTCGGGGTGATGTTCGAAACGCTCCTGTGATCATGCGGGCAGCCGTAAGGTATATGGAGTCGATACGTTTAAGGTGGGATTTTGAGGCGTTTCCGTATGCTACGACACCGTAGTCAAGTTTGGAGAATACAAGGGCGTTTATGATTTTGAAGATGGTCTTCTGTTCTGCGCCCCATCGAAAGTGGGTTATTGCCTTGAGTTGGTTTAGGGTCTTTTTTGCTATTGTTTCGAGTTTTGAGATATGTTCCGTCCATGTAAGTTTATTATCAAGAGTGAGGCCTAAGAATTTAATTGATTGTCTGTATGGGATGGTAAACTGGTCAATTGTTAGGGTTGGTTCTACATGGGTCTTACGCAGTCTGCAGAAGTGGGCGCAATTTGTTTTTTGTTTGGAAACCTGCAGGCCTCGTAAGTTGGCTTCTTTGCAGATTATGTTAATACCATCTTGGATTTCTTTTCCTATTTCTTTCATGTTATCCCCTGCCTTTATTATAGCTAAGTCGTCCACATAGAGTAGGGGTATAACTCCATCAGGGAGGTTGTCAGCGATCTCGTTTATTGCGATTGCAAACAACGTGACGCTGAGAACCGAGCCTTGTGGTATCCCGTTGATCTGCTTAAATTGGCGAGAGGTTGTGTTCCCTACTCTGGTTTTAAATGTTCGGTCTTCAAGGAATGATTTTACCATAGAAGGTAGGTGACCTTTGAGTCCCCAAGCTTCTAATTTTTTAAAAATTCCCATTCTCCAGGTGGTGTCGTAAGCTTTCGTGAGATCGAAGAATACTGCGAGGGAGTGTTTTCTCTCACAAAAGGCTTCTTTAATGATATTTTCAAGTCGGATAATGTGATCAATACAGGAGAATCCCTTTCGGAAACCAGCTTGATAGTGGCTAATGAGGTCTCTGCCTTCCAATATGTTTAGAAGTCTAGAGTTTATTATTTTTTCGTATAATTTTCCTAGGCATGATGTCAGAGCTATAGGACGATAATTTTCGGGATCGCTGTGGTCTTTTCCAGGTTTAGGGATAGGGATAATGATCGATTCTTTCCAACAGAGAGGGTAGGTGTTTTTTTGAAATATGTTATTAAATAAGTTAGTAATTTTTTCTTTTGCAGCGTTGGATAGATTTCGTAGCATAGCGTTACATATTTCATCTTCTCCTGGGCTAGTATTTTTAGTTTGGGACAGTGCATCGTCGAGTTCTTCTATAGTTATGGGGCGGTTATAGTCTTCTTCTTCGCCTCCTTCTAGTGTAACAGGAGTTTGTTCCGAGTATTGTTTGTAGTTAATAAATTCTTCCGTGTAGTTAGCGTCACTGCACACTTTCTGGAATGTAATACCTAGTATGTTAGACGTTTGTGTAGGATTCGTATGTGTTTGTCCATTATGTTGGAGGATAGGTAGGTTTTGGCGCTGTCCTTTACCAATGATATTGTGGACATGTTTCCATACTTGCTGGATAGGTGTCTGTTCGTTAACGCTGGAAATGTATTCTTCCCATGACGTTTTCTGGGCTAGTGTTTTTTGTTTCCTCTCTTGGGCTCTACATTTTTTAAAGTGAATCAGGTCTTCTGTCCTATTGTGTTTGCGGAATCTATTTAGATATTTTTTCTTTTCTTTGTTTAGTGATGCGATTCGTTCGTTCCACCAAGGCACTGATGCATTTTTAGAAGGTGGTTTAGTTTTGGGAATAAAGTTGTTCGCTAATATAATAATGTCTTTTGTGGCTGTATTTACCATCTCGTTTATGTTAGCTCCAGTTTCCAATCTAAGCGTTTCGGAAGCTGGCGTGAATTCGTCCCAGTTCGCTTTTTTTAGTTGCCATTTTTTTCTGTGTTGGAGGTTATGCCGTTTGAGGGATAGGTCGACTAAGATTGGGAAATGGTCGCTATGGTGTAGGTCGGGTATGACTTTCCAGCTTAGTTCGTTATAAATGTTTGGTGTTCCTAGTGTTAGGTCTATGGCGCTGAAATTACCTGATCCACTGTTAAGGTAGGTTGGTTCTCCGTTGTTTAGGAGGACGAGCGGCGTATCACTAATTATCTCTTCGAATAATTTCCCTTTTGGTGATAGTGTTTTTGATCCCCATAGTGGGTTGTGACAGTTGAAGTCCCCAACTAGTATGGTATTGTTAGTGATAAGTTCAAGTAATTTACACATTTCTTCTTTTTTCCAGGATTGGTCGGGTAAGTATCCATTGATAATTTTAATTTTCTTTTCTAGTATTATTTCTATGGTTAGAGCCTGGATGGTGCTTGTATTATCAATTATTTTTGTTTTGATGTTATCTCTTATAAGAGTGGCAACACCTCCATGGGCCCGTCCGTTGGTGGTATTTTGTAAGCTGCGAGTGAACGTTTGGTATCCTGAGAATTTTATTTCCTCATTAGGTTTTAGATGACTTTCTTGTAGACATATTACAGTCGGTTGGTATGTTAATATTAAATTACGCAATTCGTCATATTTATTTTTAATACCTCTGCAGTTCCATTGTATTAGGCGTTCTGTTGTTTGATCCATTGTGTTAATGTTTGTTGTGTTTTGTTTGGTATTTGCTAGTTCTAGTATATGTATAAATATATATAAAAAATAAAAATAAATATATAAATAGTTATAAATAACATAAATGTATATGGACTAAATACATGTTGTATATTAAAATATCACAGTAAATTATCACAGTTATCTATCACAGCTAGTTATCACTATCTTTGTTTTTCCTTTGATTTGGTCTTGGTTTTCCCTTGGGCCAACCTTTTTTCTTTTTGATCAGTTGAAATTCCCCGTCAGAGTGTGCCTCTGTCGGTGCTTCTATTGTTTCCCAGTTGATGGGGTTTGTGGGTATTTCGGTTATTCCCGGAATTTCAGTGTTCTTGTTCCTCCCCACGGTGGCTGTTGTGGCTGATGCTTGTTGGGCGAAGGTTTTGGTAGGGACAACAAAACTGTTTTTGTTTACCAGCTGTCTTGCTTCCCTAAAGGTTAGGTTCTGTTTAATTTTAAGTTTAATTATTTCTTTTTCGTTTTTATAAGTTGTACACTCTTTTGAGGTTGACAGGTGGTTGTTATTACAGTTTATGCAGGTGTATGGCGTATCACAGTTGCCTTCGTGCTCCTGTTTACCGCACTTGCACATTTTTGTACTTTTGCAGTACTTCCCTAAGTGTCCGAACTTAAGGCATTTATTGCATCTTCTGGGGGCGGGGATGTACTGTCTGACCTTTAGTTTAAGATAAGCTGCGTCTAAGGATTCTGGTAGTTTGCTCATCTTAAAGGTTAATTTGATAGAGTTGGTATTTTCTAGGTTACCATTATTCTTTTTTTTGATACGCTCAACTTCGATTACTCCTTGCCCTTTGAGTTCTTCTTTAAGCTCAGCCTCTGTGCATGCAAGGAGGTCGCTAGATGTAACTACTCCCCATGATTTGTTCAATCTATCGTTGGGCGCTATTTCTGTTTTCTTGCCAATAATATTTGTTATAGTTTTTAGTTTTTCCAGTTGTTCTGGTGTATTTACTTTTACGTTTAGGATTCCAGGGGCTATTTTTTTATGCGTATGTCTGTTCCGACAGTGTCTTGAATACGTCTTTGAATTATAAAGGGTGACAGTGTCGTAAAGTCGGCTTCATCCATTTTTATGGTATGGTTATACTCTGTGAATGTTGGGATTTGTTCGGTTTCGAAAGAGTATTTGGCGTGCCTTCTATATCTTTTCCTTTTTTTTGTTATGTCATTAGGTTCGTATCGATCCACTTGGGATGTTTCTGTATCGTCGTAATCGATATTATTTGATTGTGATGATTGGCTGTAGGTTCTTTTTGTGATTTTTTGTTTTTCGCTCGTTTCTATTTCATTTATATTATTTCCTGGTTGTCTCATATAGGGACTCGACTGATATGTTCTGTCAGGAGTTCTTCCTACTTTACCCCCTCTTACGAAGGGGTTAGCCCCGCTGGTTTCAGCAGAGCTCGGGGGTTGTGGCTGTAGCATGTCCAATGATCGCGCAGTTTGGCCACGATCATTAAGGGTTTTTGTTTGTCCAGGAGCTCCCAACCTGGATTCTAAGTCTGTTATATCAATCATTGGCATCTTAGTTCCACCTTCATTCCTCTAGTTCCTCCATCCTCCACGGAGCCACATATGGGACGCGCAAGCACAAACTGCCGCTATGCCAGAGGATACCGGAGAAGTATAGCCACCCGGAACGGACCAACACACAGATTAAGTATGTCCTCCGATCCGCAGTGACTCACCCAGAGCCGATTGGTCCATGCTGGGTTAGGCTGGACCGCCCGTCTTAGTTGAGTCAGGAGCCAAAGGGGAGTGTTGCTGGATTTCTCGGCTAATCCGCGAGAAATTGTCGCTCAGCCCCCAGGAT
This sequence comes from Philonthus cognatus, assembly GCA_932526585.2. Taxonomy (NCBI): domain Eukaryota; kingdom Metazoa; phylum Arthropoda; class Insecta; order Coleoptera; family Staphylinidae; genus Philonthus; species Philonthus cognatus. Next base: position 118,726 of record CAKOBO020000029.1, on the reverse strand, counting down.
CTCCGTTCCCACCCGTACGGGTCGCGGCGCACGGCCAACACGCCGGTGGATGATGCCTCTGAGAGAATCAATATGAAATTGTTTCTCTCTTTGGCACCCAGCTGCCATAAAAGCATCCACATGCTGGTATCCTATGGTCGCCTCCTACGACCTGCTGGAGTGGGCAGTGGATGTATTCTGATCCCCATCCACAGGGATTATTATTATTATTATTATTATTATTATTATTATATTATTATTATTATTATTATTATTATTATTATTATTATTATTATTATTATTATTATTATTATTATTATTATTATTATTATTATTATTATTATTATTATTATTATTATTATTATTATTATTATTATTATTATTATTATTATTATTATTATTATTATTATTATTATTATTATTATTATTATTATTATTATTATTATTATTATTATTATTATTATTATTATTATTATTATTATTATTATTATTATTATTATTATTATTATTATTATTATTATTATTATTATTATTATTATTATTATTATTATTATTATTATTATTATTATTATTATTATTATTATTATTATTATTATTATTATTATTATTATTATTATTATTATTATTATTATTATTATTATTATTATTATTATTATTATTATTATTATTATTATTATTATTATTATTATTATTATTATTATTATTATTATTATTATTATTATTATTATTATTATTATTATTATTATTATTATTATTATTATTATTATTATTATTATTATTATTATTATTATTATTATTATTATTATTATTATTATTATTATTATTATTATTATTATTATTATTATTATTATTATTATTATTATTATTATTATTATTATTATTATTATTATTATTATTATTATTATTATTATTATTATTATTATTATTATTATTATTATTATTATTATTATTATTATTATTATTATTATTATTATTATTATTATTATTATTATTATTATTATTATTATTATTATTATTATTATTATTATTATTATTATTATTATTATTATTATTATTATTATTATTATTATTATTATTATTATTATTATTATTATTATTATTATTATTATTATTATTATTATTATTATTATTATTATTATTATTATTATTATTATTATTATTATTATTATTATTATTATTATTATTATTATTATTATTATTATTATTATTATTATTATTATTATTATTATTATTATTATTATTATTATTATTATTATTATTATTATTATTATTATTATTATTATTATTATTATTATTATTATTATTATTATTATTATTATTATTATTATTATTATTATTATTATTATTATTATTATTATTATTATTATTATTATTATTATTATTATTATTATTATTATTATTATTATTATTATTATTATTATTATTATTATTATTATTATTATTATTATTATTATTATTATTATTATTATTATTATTATTATTATTATTATTATTATTATTATTATTATTATTATTATTATTATTATTATTATTATTATTATTATTATTATTATTATTATTATTATTATTATTATTATTATTATTATTATTATTATTATTATTATTATTATTATTATTATTATTATTATTATTATTATTATTATTATTATTATTATTATTATTATTATTATTATTATTATTATTATTATTATTATTATTATTATTATTATTATTATTATTATTATTATTATTATTATTATTATTATTATTATTATTATTATTATTATTATTATTATTATTATTATTATTATTATTATTATTATTATTATTATTATTATTATTATTATTATTATTATTATTATTATTATTATTATTATTATTATTATTATTATTATTATTATTATTATTATTATTATTATTATTATTATTATTATTATTATTATTATTATTATTATTATTATTATTATTATTATTATTATTATTATTATTATTATTATTATTATTATTATTATTATTATTATTATTATTATTATTATTATTATTATTATTATTATTATTATTATTATTATTATTATTATTATTATTATTATTATTATTATTATTATTATTATTATTATTATTATTATTATTATTATTATTATTATTATTATTATTATTATTATTATTATTATTATTATTATTATTATTATTATTATTATTATTATTATTATTATTATTATTATTATTCCCGTGTGGGGTTGCTAGTCCCCCATCGGGCGCCTCCCCGGGTTGCGGATAGGGGAACGCCTCCCAGATAGGGGTGGTACCTGGGAAATAAAATACCAGGGGTGGACAAAACACTAGCAGGGGCGGGCTGGGCTCCGTAGCCGCGGCGAAGGCTGCCAGCCTAAGGAGGCCACCTGAAAAAACCACAACAAGGGTAAAAACGAAAATGTGTGATAAACAAACGAACATTTTACCCCAGGTGGGTTTCAATCCCATCACCGATTCCGATCGGGTGCGAGCCCCGATGGTCGGTGCAGGCCCTACGGATTCTGGGGAGGGCCAATCACACAGCCAAGAGCTCGAGTACAGGAGCGAAGAAGAAATCTTTTCAAGACGTTCGTCTATAGCACGCACACCACCACAAACTAGAAAAGCGCTTACAAAAAATGCCACATCGCTCATTAGAAATGACGCCTCAAGCACGCCAAAAACGTATGTGTCTGAAACTTCCGACGGGGATACAAGTGAGTCATACCCCGGGACCGCAGAAACAACTGTTCTAGCAAGTGCAAATAAGTTCGTATCTCCTAAACAGACATACATAGAAAAGATGAAGACTGATGAAATGGCAGAGCTTAAAAAATGCAAGGATATAATTAAACGGATGAAAGCGGCCATAACCAGACAAAAAAACATTTCAATGGATGTAAAAACCGGATTGAAAGAACTAGAAGAAGCCATAGACGTAGCTACCTTCTGCAGAGAAAATTGGATGAAGGTGGACAGTGAGAAAAGAGCCGCATCCATAGAAAGAGCTACAGACCGGAGTAACAAAAAGAGAGTGGCGTCGAGCCCTGTCGAAAATACAGACAAGAAGAAGAAAGAAAACTGCACAGAATCGATGACACCCAAAGATGTAGTAGCCGAATGGATAATGGATAAGACCACCAGGAAAAAAGAGGCAAGAAGAGGAAAAGCCTTGATCAGACAGGCCCAAATCCACGAAACACCAATACGGGAAGTAGACGATAAGGAAAAAACAACAACTAGAAATGCAGAAAACTACAAGAAACGGAGAAAGACGGGTGCCATTATAGTCAAGCCAGGCGAAGGAAAAAGTTACGCAGACATACTAGGTAGCATCCGAGGAAGACTGAATCCAAAAGAACTAGGGGTTGAAGTGAAGGAGTTAAGACAGACAAAGTCGGGCGGAATTCTCCTCCGAGTTGGAGAGAACACAAAGAACAATAAATTGTTTATTGATAAACTAAGAGATATAACAGACGGGTCCGCGACTGTCAGACATCTAGAACAAGTTACTACTTTAGAACTTAGAGATCTTGATTCCCTGGCTACAGGAACGGAAGTAACCGAGGCACTTATCTCACGCTTAGGCCCGGAAGCATCTAACATAAGGGTGGGCCTAACAATACCCAATAGATGGAAACAAAAAATGGCTATCATACAAGTAACTGAAGCCCAGGCTGCAACCCTACTAGAACTTGGCACACTAACTGTGGGATGGATAAGCAGCAGAATACGAAAAAGAGTAATAGTGGCTCAATGCTACAAATGTCTTGGATACGGACATCTACAAGCGAAATGCAATGGGCCAGATAGAAGGAATGAAAAGCGCTGCCTTAAATGTGGTGAGCAAGACCACATGAGGAAAGAATGCAAAAACACTCCTAAGTGTTTCCTATGTGACGAAGGAAACACCGATCATATACCGGGATCAGGAAAATGCCAAGTGTTCAGAGACGCTCTAAAAAAGGCACGGGAAAACATGCATAAAAGGCAAACTGATGCAATGTAACCTGCACAGAAGCAAGACAGCAGATAACCTTCTGAGGAAACTTTCCCTGGAACTAGGCATCGACATGCTGCTAATCAGTGAACAGTACAGGAATATAGAGTCTGACCACTGGTATAGTGACCTACTCGGCACTGCAGCCATCTTTATATTGACTCCCAAAACATATGTCGTAGAAACCCATGGAAGAGGTAGAGGATTCGTATGGGTGAAGTGTAACGGCATACACTTTTTCAGCTGCTACTTGACACCCAACGAGCCAATTACCGCCTTCCAAGAAAAGCTACACGAGATGGAAGACCTCATCCAAAACATTAGGGGATATATCATCCTAGGGGGGGATGTCAATGCAAAAGCAATAGAGTGGGGGATGGGAAAAACAGATCCCCGTGGACGGAGAATCCTCGACATGGCAGCAAGAACTGGACTCTCTCTGATAAATACCGGAAACACGACGACATTCAGAAGAGTTGGTTACTCTCAGACCATACCGGACATCACAATGGCATCCGAGATCATGGCTGGTTACATCTGGGGTTGGCAAGTCATAGAGGAATATACTGGAAGCGATCATCAGTATATTACCTTTGAGGTTCGAAACTCGAGACAAAATAGAGCAGTTAACACTTCTACACCGAAGCGGTGGAAAATCGAGAAGATGAACCAAGATGTACTCGGTAAAATCGTTGAGCAGAAATGCGGACAAATAGATGCACTGCAACACGCAAATATATTTGCTGCAAAAACCATGTCCGTAATCGAATATGCCTGTAACAAATCGATTCCAAAGAAGGGGAAAGGGCGAGCAGAGGTATACTGGTGGAATGAAAACATAGCCACCCTTAGACGTAAGTGCCTTCATTTAAGAAGACTAGCGACCAGACAACGTCGCCGAACGCACGGTGCTGCTGAACTGGAATCGGATGAATACAAAACAGCAAAAAAAGAACTAAAAACCGCAATAGAACGCAGTAAACATGAAAAGTGGAAGGAACTGGTAGAAGATGTAAATAATGATCCATGGGGATTAGGATACAAATTAGTCATGCGGAAACTAGGAGCGAAAACAAGTGACCCTGCTCTAGAACCGACAAAAATGAAAATCATTGTGGACACACTTTTTCCCACATGCTTACAAGTACCTCAAGAAACCAGTTCAGACGAAATCACAGATGTGCCGGCCTTTGAAATGGATGAGCTACTGAGAGCGTCGACAGCTCTAAAAAACCGTAAAGCTCCGGGACCGGACGGCATACCTGCGGAAGTAATAAAAGCAATAGCACAGCAATCACCAGGTATACTATTGAATATGTACAACAAATGTCTGCGTGAGGGGGTTTTTCCGGACATATGGAAAGTGCAAAAATTAGTACTTATCCCAAAGAAAAAAGGCCCAGCCGAGTCTCCATCGTCATACAGACCGTTGTGCATGTTAGACACTGCAGGTAAACTACTGGAAAGCATGCTGAAACCCCGACTAGAAATATTTACCGAAGGGCCATCTGGCCTGGCTGATCAACAACATGGCTTTAGAAGAGGGCACTCTACCATAAACGCCGTCCAAGAGGTAGTGGATGCTTTCGAAACTGTTCAACACTGGAATAATTTCACAAGGCCAATTGTGACGCTAGTAACACTAGACGTTAAGAATGCGTTTAACTCAGCAAGGTGGGATGTAATATTAAAATCACTTAAAGAAAAATTTGACTTACCTTCTTACCTTCTCAACATGATACGAAGCTACCTAAATAATAGAAAATTAATCTATCACACAACACACGGAGAAAGGATAAAAATACTGACCGCTGGAGCCGCACAAGGGTCCATACTCGGACCGATATTATGGAACGTATCATACGACGGAATTTTCCGGATGGACATGCCTGATGACTGCTTTCTTGTAGGCTACGCAGATGACATTGCAGCTATAATAATTGCGCGCAGCCTAGATGATACGCAACGGCTAATAAACCAAATAATGCGAAGAGTAGGGACCTGGATCCACGAACATGGACTTGCCCTTGCTACTGAAAAGACGGAGGTCGTTCTACTTACAAGGAAAAGAATACCGCTAGAGATACCTTTCTTGATAAACACTGACTCTATAACGTCGACAACTGACGTTAAGTATCTAGGGATACGCTTGGACAGTAGAATGACCTACCGGGCTCACATAGATATGGTATGTGAGAGGGCCGCTAGAGTAACCTCTATGCTAAGCCGATTAATGGCCAACGTTGGAGGACCGCTGACCGCAAAACGAAGACTCCTTATGTCAGTCGTACACTCAATTCTCTTGTACGGCTCCGAAATATGGGCAGGAAATATATCAAATTCACTCGTAAAGCAAATAAAAAGAATTCAGAAAACTGGTGCACTAAGAATAGCCAGCGCATACAGGACAGTAGCCCAACCAGCAGTATTGGTAATAGCAGGAGTGACACCTGTAGACATTCTAGCAGAGGAGAGGAAGAACGTGTACCAGAATAGGAACATCATCGGAATCGCACAGGCTAGAACGGTAGCTAAGGATGCTTCTTTGCGGAAATGGCAGGAAGAATGGCAAGGAGAGACCTGGGGAAGATGGACCAGGACCCTTATTCCAGACATTGATAAATGGACAAGAAGAGAGCATGGAGAAGTCAACTTCTACACTACACAATTCCTGTCAGGGCACGGGTATTTTAATTACTACCTAGAAAAAATAAAAAAATCTGAGACCGCATCATGCATGTATGGGGACTCAGATCGTGATGATGCGGAGCACACGATCTTCGCCTGCAAACGGTGGAACGCGGAAAGGCAGAAACTAACAGAAACGGTGGGCAGAATCCAACCTGAAACAATAATAGATACCATGATAGCTAGCATGGATGCATGGCAGGCAATATCCGTCTTCATAGAAGTTATCCTCAAGAAAAAGAAAGCTGAGACCTAGGACAGAAGAAGTTCACAGAACTAGAACTGAGGCATCCATCCTGAAGTTATGTCATTTGACGGTTCCAGGGTGGTTCCATGCCTAAGAAAATAGGGGGTTTTAGTGGGTGCAAGTCCCACACACCAGGGAACGGTCTCCCCTGAGGTGCAGTAGCATTTCCCCTACGCTTATATAAAAAAAAAAAATTATTATTATTATTATTATTATTATTATTATTATTATTATTTTCGGTCTGGCCGATGAGGTACTGCAGCCAGCAGTATACTTACCGCTACCGTACTGCGGAGACGGTACCGCCAGCGTCGCCAGCTGTCCGCTGCCTTTAACACATTCATACCTAAATGTCCTTTTCTCCTTTAGCTCCCTATACTTACCCATTTCCTTGACCGGTGCGCGTTGATTTCAACCTGGGAGTATCTGCGAACTCCAACGACTATCGAGCCGTTGCGGGGAGCAGGCTGATGTGAATTCTTCTGCCGACGGAAGACAGAGACGCGTGCCAGAAACCAGCCACTTCGGTCCCTGGTCGGGAAGTGTACACTGAATGCAAGTGTCAGATCTTGCATTGCCCCGGGCGAGCGCCAATCCGTCCGTGTTTTCCGGGATTGGTAAAGCGGAGGCCAGGCCTCAGGGAACTGGGGTAGGACACGAGTGTTCGAGGGTACACCCGTTCCTGGTTAGTCCGGCCCGCCCCCTTGTACACGATGCGCTGGCAACATCAAAAACACATGGAAAGCATATTACTCGATAAAACAACAGCGGATCAAACGCCTACCAAAGAGGATCCATTTCGCAAAAGGCCCTGTTTGCCGCGATCGCCACCGGCAACCAGGCAACACACCGTAGACTTGTCCACATCTAATTCCTCCGTGGTGCCGGAACACTCCAGGGAACCTGAAATTGGAAACCAATTTAGGTCGCCAAAAAAAGCATTTATTGAAAAAATGAAGATCGATGAAGCCACCGAACTAGAGAGGTGCAGAAATATTATTGGCCGAATGAAAACAGCCATCGAAAGACAGCGAAACATTAGTTTGGAAGTTAAAAATGGACTAAAGGAGCTGGAAGAATCCATAGATGTCATTACTTTCAGCAGAGAGAGTTGGTTAAATGCGAGCGAAGAACTTCATCAGGCTGAAATCACAACGATTGTTGCAGAAGTAACGCTCGCTAACACAAAAAAACGAGCCGCAATTAGCCCAATCACTGGCAACGAGGATAAACGAAAAAAAGAAGACCAAATAGAAATATTATATGAGGTTCCAGAAAAAATACCAGCAGAAGAAAAGTGGGAAGTACAAAAAAACAGAAGAAACAGAAAGTTGAAAAACAGAACCAAAAACGGATCTGAAGTTGAAAAACTATTCGAAAAAATCACCCCTGCAGAGAATGCTAGAGCAAAGCAAATTAAACCGAGACCAAAACGACCCCGATCAAATGCCATTCTGATACGTCCAGAACAAGGTAAATCATACGCCGACGTATTAGCAACACTGCGAAAGGGAGCAAATTCTGAAGACCTTGGCGCCGAAGTGAAAGGCCTACGCCAGACCCAAACCGGGGCAATTCTAGTGAAGTTAGGCAACCATTCTACGAATAACGACGAATTATCAAGAAAGTTTGCTAAGATAGTTGGGACAGACGCTATAGTTAAAAAGCTAACACCCGAAATAACATTGCAATTTCGGGACCTAGACGTACTGACCACTGAGACTGAGGTGGAGAAAGCGGTTCGCCAAACTCTAAAGACACAAGAACCAATAAAGGTTAATTTGACAAAACCAAACAAAAGACAACAACGAATGGCATTTGTGCGGCTAGACAAACAACTTGCTGACAGGTTGATCGAAGCCACTTCAGTTAAAATAGGGTTAATATACAGTAGGGCTAGAAAAACGGTAGAAATTGCCAGATGTTTTAAGTGCTTTGATTATGGACACAGACAAGACACCTGCATTGGCCCCGACAGGAAAAAAGACGGTATCTGTTTGAACTGCGGTGTCAAAGGTCACAATAAGTCAGTTTGTACAAACCAGGCAAAGTGTATACTCTGCACAGGGAAACACGATGATGCAAGTCATCCCCTCGGGCACAGCACATGCATTACATACAAACAAGCCCTCAACAAGGCAAGGAAACTTCAGTACGGGCAGCATAATACAGGGTAACATACATAGGAGCAAGCTGGCGCACCAGCTTTTAACGCATTTGCGACTTGAAAAGTGCGCCGATATACTGCTGGTATCTGAACAGTATAACACCGAAGAACAATCTGGGTGGTACTCCGACATCCTCGGCACTGCTGCTATCTGGGTGCCAAACGAAAGCTTGGTACGAGCATCTGGCACAGATAGGGGCTTTGTCTGGGTGAAGATAAATCGTATCAACTTCGTAAGCTGTTACCTTACCCCAAACGAGACGATCCTAGAGTTCCAGGAGAAACTAGACCGACTTGAGGACGCTTTATTGGCGATGGAGGGTGGCATTGTACTAGGAGGTGATATAAACGCTAGAGCAATTGAGTGGGGAATGGACAGTACCGACACGCGAGGCAGACGCATACTGGAAATGGCAGCACGCGCAGGTTTAGTCGTAATAAACGAGGGAAATACTTCAACTTTTAGGCGACCAGGCTACAACCAGACTATACCGGATGTTACTCTAGCATCTGAAGATATTGCTGGAAAAATAACAGATTGGCATGTAATGGAAGATTACATCGGAAGTGACCATCAATACATTGCATTTAAAGTAAATGACGTCAAAAAAGTTCCCAAGCCAAGGGCTAAGTACAGCAATAGCTGGAACCTAAAGAAACTGAATGAAAGTACTTTTATCAGTACCTTCAGAGAAAGCCTGGCTAATAACCAGAATTACGAGCACGCAAATGAAACAGTAGAAGCAGTGATGGGTGCAATCCACCAAGCCTGCAGCGCTTCGATGCCAAGAAAATTCAAGGGCCATAAAACATCGGTGTACTGGTGGAACGGCGACGTTGCGTCAGCAAGAAAAGCGTGTCTAGCTGCACGCCGTAAGGTAACGCGTGGTGGTAGAACAAGTACTGGTCCAACTGAAAGGGAACGGGAAGACTACAAAACCGCAAGGAAGAAGCTAAAGGACACCATTAAAACAAGCAAGATCCATAAATGGAAAGAGCTCCTAAACGACGTGAACTGCGACCCCTGGGGACTGGGCTACAAGCTAGTCATGCGCAAATTAGGGGCAAAATCAATATCCTCACCCCCAGAACCTGAGACAATAAAACGTATCGTCGACGACCTATTTCCCAAACACCAAACACGACGACCTATGAACGACCTCAACGATATAGCAGATATGCCGCTGTTCACAGAACAGGAACTTAATGCAGCTATAAATACTTTAAAGGACAAAAAGGCGCCCGGGCCGGACGGAATACCTAGCGAAATCTTGAAACTCATTTCAGGAAACGCTCCGGACATCCTTCTGGCCATGTACAACAGCTGCCTAAATGAGGGAGTATTCCCAGCTAAGTGGAAGACTGCAAAGCTGGTGCTAATACCCAAGGCAAAAAGCCTACCGGGGTCGCCACCATCTTTCAGACCCCTGTGTATGCTTGACACAGCTGGAAAACTCTACGAGAAATTGCTGAAGCACAGACTGCACATAGAAATCGAGAACACCGGAGGACTATCTTCTAAACAGTATGGTTTCAGGAAAGGTCTCTCAACAGTCGACGCAGTGGGGGAGGTTGTACAGCTCTTTGACAACGCACAAGCAGCTAACCACTATTCCAGACCGATTGTAGCACTAGTAACTCTGGATGTTAAAAACGCATTTAACTCCGCAAGGTGGAGCGATATACTCGATGCACTGACTGGGAGTTTCAATATTCCCTTATACCTAATCAAAATTATAGATAGCTACCTAAGCAATAGGACCCTTGTATTTCACTCGAGCGAAGGCAAACACGTCCGAGAGATCACAGCAGGAGCAGCCCAGGGCTCAATACTAGGACCTGACTTGTGGAACGTAGCATACGATGGTATCCTACGCCTGCAAGTACCAGATAACACTTACCTTATAGGCTATGCTGATGACATCGGAGCAGTAATTATGGCTCGGACCGTTGATGAACTGCAGATGAAGATGAACCAGCTGATGAGAAGAGTCTCTCGGTGGATGGATGAACATAGTTTAAGCTTGGCCACTGCCAAAACGGCAATAGTGTTTCTTACCAGGCGCCGAATTCCGTTAGAGATTCCTATGAAGATAGAGACCGACAGCGTAGTATCATCCCGCTCAGTGAAATATCTAGGCATCCATTTGGACAGCCGAGTAAAATTCAGAAAACACATAGACGAGCTCTGCACTAAGGCGACAAGGGTAACTACTTCGCTAAGTAGACTAATGGCAAACGTTGGTGGTCCTACGGAACAGAAATGACGACTATTAATGAACGTCGTTAATTCTATCCTCCTCTACGGCAGCGAGCTGTGGGCGAATAGAATTAATAAATCGACAAAAAAAATAATGGCGCGTGTTCAACGCAGAGGGGCGCTTCGCATCGCAAGCTCGTACCGAACAGTATCCGAACCTGCCGTGATGGTGATATCTGGGACTGTACCTATAGACTTACTGGCTCTAGAAAAACAGAGAAAATATCTTCTCAAACAAGCCGCTAAAATAGGGACTCTAACAAATGAGGCAGAGGAGGCCACTCTACATCTGTGGCAAAACAGATGGAGCAGCGAGGAAAGAGGAAGGTGGACGCACAGACTAATCCCCGATATATCGCCATGGATTGGGAGGAAACACGGGGAGGTAAATTTTTATCTGACCCAGTTCCTGACAGGCCATGGATGCTATAACGCGTACCTAAACAGGATCGGAAAGGTGGACAACGCGGCCTGTCCACATGGGGATGCGCTGGAGGACGACGCTTTCCATACCTTCTTCGAATGTGAGCACTGGACTGTGAAGAGGCAGCAACTAGAAATAACCATGGGCAAATTGGCCCCAGAAACAATAATCAAACAGATGATAACAAATGTTAAAATATGGAGAAAAGTGGACGTATATGTCACTCATATACTGAAAATTAAACAGAGGGAAGGAGACCCAAGACAGCTGACAACACAAACTTGAAAACGAGACCCCTACCTTGAAGTAATACCGCGAGGTAGTCCCAGGGTAGGAGTGTCTGCATAATGGGGGTTTTTAGTGGGTGCAAGCCCCACACACCGGGAGTTAACGGGTCTAACTCCTGATGGTGCGACAAGCATTTTCCCCCACGCTAGGAAAAAAATAAAAATTATTATTATTATTATTATTATTATTATTATTATTATTATTATTATTATTATTATTATTATTATTATTATTATTATTATTATTATTATTATTATTATTATTATTATTATTATTATTATTATTATTATTATTATTATTATTATTATTATTATTATTATTATTATTATTATTATTATTATTATTATTATTATTATTATTATTATTATTATTATTATTATTATTATTATTATTATTATTATTATTATTATTATTATTATTATTATTATTATTATTATTATTATTATTATTATTATTATTATTATTATTATTATTATTATTATTATTATTATTATTATTATTATTATTATTATTATTATTATTATTATTATTATTATTATTATTATTATTATTATTATTATTATTATTATTATTATTATTATTATTATTATTATTATTATTATTATTATTATTATTATTATTATTATTATTATTATTATTATTATTATTATTATTATTATTATTATTATTATTATTATTATTATTATTATTATTATTATTATTATTATTATTATTATTATTATTATTATTATTATTATTATTATTATTATTATTATTATTATTATTATTATTATTATTATTATTATTATTATTATTATTATTATTATTATTATTATTATTATTATTATTATTATTATTATTATTATTATTATTATTATTATTATTATTATTATTATTATTATTATTATTATTATTATTATTATTATTATTATTATTATTATTATTATTATTATTATTATTATTATTATTATTATTATTATTATTATTATTATTATTATTATTATTATTATTATTATTATTATTATTATTATTATTATTATTATTATTATTATTATTATTATTATTATTATTATTATTATTATTATTATTATTATTATTATTATTATTATTATTATTATTATTATTATTATTATTATTATTATTATTATTATTATTATTATTATTATTATTATTATTATTATTATTATTATTATTATTATTATTATTATTATTATTATTATTATTATTATTATTATTATTATTATTATTATTATTATTATTATTATTATTATTATTATTATTATTATTATTATTATTATTATTATTATTATTATTATTATTATTATTATTATTATTATTATTATTATTATTATTATTATTATTATTATTATTATTATTATTATTATTATTATTATTATTATTATTATTATTATTATTATTATTATTATTATTATTATTATTATTATTATTATTATTATTATTATTATTATTATTATTATTATTATTATTATTGTTATTAATATTATTATTATTATTATTATTATTATTATTATTATTATTATTATTATTATTATTATTATTATTATTGTTATTAATATTATTATTATTATTATTATTATTATTATTATTATTATTATTATTATTATTATTATTATTATTATTATTATTATTATTATTATTATATTATTATTATTATTATTATTATTATTATTATTATTATTATTATTATTATTATTATTATTATTATCATTATTATTATTATTATTATTATTATTATTATTATTATTATTATTATATATTTTTTTTTTTAATTGAATGGTCACCCTCTACACCCACATGCCTCTGATTTCATGTGGAGAGGGTGCCAAATATATCCCCTAGTTACCTCCTCCAAGCCTGGAAGTGGGGTAACTAGTGGTGCCTAACGGTATGCGATCTCAGCAGACGCAGCGAACCCAGTATCACGGCCTTCTGCATCCCTCCGATAAGGGAGTGTGCGGTGTCGCGACATGCTGGTATGGCCCTAAGGCTGCTCAGCATTGAGCCACTGATGCCGCCTAGAGCACCGACGACTAATACCACCAACTTAACAGTGTGGCCTGGGTAGAGTCTGCTCATGTCGTACAAAAGATCCTGATATTTCGTCCGTTTTTCCTCCTCTTTTAAAACGATGTTTGTCTCTGCTGGTGCAGAGAATTCGATGACAAACATCGCTTTTAGACGGTGGTCGAGGAGGACTATGTCAGGCTTGTTTGCTCGTATTTGCCTGAGCGTTGGGAATGAGAAGTTCCAATATATTCGGCACCTCTCATTCTCCACTACGGACTCAATATCATCCGGGGCATATGGCAGCACTGGTGTTTCGTCGATACCGTACGAGTGCCTGAGGTGGTAATATAGCTCTCGTAGCGCCGCGTTATGTCTATGGATGTAGGCCGAAGACGCATATGCTCTGCATGAAGATAGCAGATGCATTATTGTCTCCGGCGCCCCGTGACATGCCCTACAGCGTATATCCGGGACATATACACCCATAATGCGGTTACGGTAGACCAGGGTGTTATGTACACCGTCTTGACAAGCTATGATGAAGCCCTCAGTTTCTGATTTTAGTCCAGCTGCTCGCAGGAATCCAAACGTTAGCTGCTTGGACAAGCCAAGTTCTTCTATGTTCTTAAAGAAGACGGAATGCATTGGCTTGTCCATGTGGCGTTGAAGCAGCTTTTGGACTTCAGCGGTTTTCAGCTGGACTCTTATTATTATTATTATTATTATTATTATTATTATTATTATTATTATCTTTCAGTATATTTTGAATTTCTTGAGTTTTGTGAAGAATCTTTTTTCATCCATTTACTTTCCGTACATTTTAAACTTCCCGAGTCTTGTGAAGAATCCATTCTAATCCATTCTCTTTTTGTATGTTGTGAATGTCTTGAGTCTTTTGAAGAATCCCTTCTATATTCTCGCTTCTCATATTTAGAATCTGTTTACGAATCCCTTCTATATTCTCTTTCATCATATTTTGAGTCTCTTGAAGAATCTCGTCTATATTTCTTTCTGTGTATTTCGTATTATTTAAGCTTTTTGAAGAGTCCTCTCTATATTCTCTTTCTGCATATTTAGAATTTGTTAAGTCTTTTGAAAAATCTGTTCTATATTCTCTTTTTGAATATTTGGAACTTGTTAAGCTGTGTAAATAATATATTTATATGTCCACTTTCTACAAATTTAGATACTATTGTAGTTTGGCTTAAATGTGATTCATTTTTTCTTTTAGTGGATCTTGAGTTTTGCGGTGAATGTGTTCTATATTCTCTTTCTGGCAATTTTGAGTTTGTTAAGTCGTGTGAAGAATGTTTTCCTTTTGTCGATTTTCTTGATTTGTGATCTCTTCTATTAAATTTAGAATGTCTTAAGTTTCCCGGTAAATGTTTTCTATATTTTCTTGAGTGTCTTTGTGAATGTTCCTATATTTACTTAATTTTCCTGGCGAATGTGTTCTATATTTCCTATCAGCAACTGTTGAATTTATTGATTCTTCTAAAGAATTCGTTCTATGTGCTTTTTCTTCTGATTTTGAATTTCTTAAGTTTGTTGTAGAAAATATTCTGTTTTCTCCATCTAAAGATTTTGAACGGCTCGAAGTTTGTGATACATTGTGTTTTCTATGATAATCCCTTCCTGTTGATTCGGAATATATTAAGTCTTGTGAAGAAACTATTTCAAGTTCTCTGTCTGCACGTTGTAAATTTCGCGATATATTGTGATTCGATGACTTTAGATAGATGGAATATCTTCCTTTAGATCTTAAAATTCTCAAGTCTTCTGAATATTTTCCGTGTTCACTTTCTGTAGGTTTTGAATTTCTCACGACTTCTGGATATGTTCCATGATACGTTTCCGCATATTTTGAATTTGTTGAGGTTTGTGAATATGATTTATCGTTTTCTACACATTTTAAATTATTTGGGTTTCGTGAACATGTTCTATGTTTTATTTCTAGAACATTTGAATTTCAATTTGTTAACGCTTGTGAAAAATATATATATATTGAATTCTGCCGATATCGAAATTTGAGAGTGTTTTGTTTCTGAAATGTCTTCTACATTTCGTTTGTGATTTTGTAATGAACACGAGTCACATTCTCTTGGCTGCATCCTGCCTATTTTTCTAAGAAATTTCGAGTTTCTTAGATATGCACTTCTTGGTACATATTTTGAATTCCTTGAGTATTCTAATAAAAATTTGTTTCGTTCTCTTCCTAAAAATATGGGAATTTGCGAGTGTTGGTCTTTCAGATTTGTCCAATAATTTTCTTCGGTGTTTTTACTGGTATTTCCTGTTTCTATACATGTTAAAAATTTTGAATTAATATCGTGTTCTGCTCCTACAGATTCGAAACTTTGTGCTGAATTAGTCGTGACGCATTTTCTTTCTACAGTTATGGAATCTTCTGTGTTTTGTCGATTTGGATTTATGAGTATATTTTGTAAGGAATATATGTTGCATCTTCTTTCTGCAGGTTCTGAACTAAATGGATTCTGTGATTTTAATCCTATTGTTGTAAAATCTTGTGAGTTTTCTGTATTTGAATTGATTTGTATATTTAGTAATAAATACATGTCGTATTCTCTTTCTACAGATTCCGATGTTAATGAATTCTGTTTCGAATTTATGCTGCACCCTTTTCTTGCAGTTGTTGAATCTTCCGATTGTTGTGTCTTTGGATTGGTGTCCTCATTTTTCGAATTTACGCTTTGTTCGCTTTCAGTAGCTGTTAAGCCTAAGGAATTTTGTGATAAAGATAAACTCTCTGCACTTTCTGTAGTTGTCAATCCTACAGATTCCGATGTTATTGAATTCTGTTTTGAATTCAAGCTGCGCTCTCCTCCTGTAGTTGTTGATTCTTCCGAGTCTTGTGTCTTTGGATTGGTGTCGTCATTTTTTAAATATATGTTTCGTTCGCTTTCTGTAGCTGTTAATCCTGGCGAATTTTGTGATGAAGGTGAGCATTTTACACTTTCAGTAGCTGTTAATCCTAAAGATTCCAATCTTATTGAATTTTGTATTAAATCCAAGCTACTCCCGTTTCTTGCAGTAGCTGATTCTTCTGAGTTTTGTGTCTTTGGATTGATGTTCTCCTTTTTCGAATTTACTTTTTGTTCAGTTTCTGTAGCTGTTAATCCTAACGAATTTTGTGATAAGGATGAGCTCTTTGCACTTTCGATAGCTGTTAACCCAACAGATTCCAATCGTATTGAATTCTGTTTTGAATTTAAGCTGCTTCCTCCGCCAGCAGCTGCTGAATCTTCTGAGCGTTGTATCTTTAGATTGGTGTGATCATTTTTCGAACTTAGGTTTTGTTCACTTTCTACAGCTGTTAATCCTAACGAATTTGGTGATGGATATAAGCTTTGTGCACTTTCTGTAGCTGCTAACCTTACAGATTCCGATCTTATTGAATTTATTATTAAATTCAAGCTACTCCCTTTTCTTGCAGTTGCTAAATCTTCTGAGTTTTGTGTTTCTGGATCAATTTTCAAATTTACGTTTTGTTTACTTTCTGTAGCTATTAATCCTGATAATTGTTGAGCTAAAGATGAGTTTTGTTCAATTTCTGCAGCTATTAATCCTGACGAGTTTTGTGGTGAAGATAAGGTACGATCGCTTTCTGCAGCTGTTAATCCTAACAAGTTTTGTGATGAAGATGTAACTACTCTGATGGATGCTGATGGCCGCTGTACTTAATGAATTAACTTCTGGAATTTTGGAACTTCGTGCTTCGAATTTTATCGTCGGATATTCCTTATCAAAGGGATTCGTTCATTTTCATTGGATGTCCTTTTCGTCCTGTAAGTTCGAGATCAACGCAATTCGCGGAGGTTGCATTTATCCACTGTGACGTAATATAAAGGATACAATCGGAAAAATAAGGTCATGTTTTTTTTTTAATTTGTTTTTAATTTCTAAATTCATATTATCACTTTAATAATTTATTTCTAATTACATAATCTGTCAATATTTAACGAGGAAATCAACCTTTGGGTTATTTGTTTGTTGTGAGTATATTTCTAATTTAATATTCTATTTTTGCGCTACTGAATAAAACGAACAAATATATTTAAAATACTGTAAGATTTATTTGTTTTGTATCTTTGGGTAAGTTTTGTAATGGTGTGACGTCATGACCATGTACCCCATAAGACGTGAAAACTACATTTAATTTTTTTTTTGCGTTAAAGAATTTAGGGATTAATATATCTTCCACCTTTATTTGTATCCCTTATGTTGATTAATTTTTTTTTTCTTTCCCTTACTTGCTAAATCTATTTTTCTTTACCATTAATTATCAATAAACCATACTCTTCTTATTTAAAACGTATTTGATGATTTCCTTGCGACATTCGAATTTTCTTTTCTTTTCACAGTTAGAGATTCATGGTTACTCATCACTGAATCATCGCTATCTGTTTATCTAACCATATGGCGCCCTTTTCTTTTGTTTTGACTTAAATAAAATAACCCCCCCCCCTTACTCTACCGACTTTAGTCGAGATGGTGATGGTTAATTAGTGATTGTGGAAGGAAAATGGGATTGGTAAGTGTTAGTACAAAAGAGGCGTGTAGCATACATTTTGGCGCCCAACGTGGGGCCCTTATTGTAAAGGTCGGACCTTATTATAAAGTTTGTCCCCTGTAACACCTCATTTAGATTTTCAGTATAAATGGTCGGGCTTTAACTTTAGTCAACACTTAGGAATAAAAATCGGTTACGGAAATTCGTTCGTGTTTTCTTGTCTTGAATTAATGGTAGATGTTTACGGCGTAAATTGTTTTGAGGTACAGTTGAGATAATTTAGTGAAATCGCAGGAAGGCAATTACATTTTTGTTTGTTCGTGTTGTTGTTTAATTCAGAACTTTGTCGTTTTTCTTGTCTTACATTTGAGTACTGTTATTTGTGTGAGGTAAAAGAGGAATATGGATGTTACCTTTTGTATTATTTATCGAGTTAAGTGAGTATAGTATTTCAAGATGGACAGTTATGGCGGTTATAGAATGAATGTGAATCGTTTGTTGAGGGATGAATTGATGTATGAAATTTCTATTCGTGGGTTAGCGGTAGGTCGTACTGTAGTTGAAAATCGCCAGATTCTGAGAAGCTTACTCAGAAGTGAACAAAATGGAAAAAAATTAATTTTAGAGTCGATCGAATTTCCGATCGACGAGGAACTTGATAACTGTCGAATGAAATTAACAGACTTACAAGATGATTTCAAGAATATAGATGAAAGTATTATTAAAAATGAGGTAGATCGTATCATGTCTGGATTAATTCATGTTAAAACTCGATCGTTAAGTTTGAATGTTTGTTCAGAATTTGAACGTTTGCAGCGTGATCAATTGTTAGGTCAAATAGATTCCTTACTGCATACTTTATCTAGGTATCTTTATCCAGATTATGTTAAGAAAGTTCATTTTATTCCCCCGCCTGAACAATTTAGTGAAACGTCTACTTGTAGAAATCCTCTTCTAGCGTCTACGAATCCTAATCAAAATCAAATTGAAATACCAACTAGGAGCTTAATTGATATTCCTATTAATAATTTACTTATTATAAGTTTGACTGATGCACCAATAGAAAATGAGTGTGTTTTGTCTTTGGGGAACAGTACTTCCTCGTCACCTAAATTCCAGTCCAGTAGTGTACCACCTGAACGAAAGGCACGAGTAATTTATTCGGAAGATCTTCCAAATAAAATTGATTCCGTTCCAGTGCAAAGATTTAATCGTGGATTCGATTTCGGTAGTTCGTCAGTTAGCTACCTACCGGTATATAAATGGAATTTAACGTTTGATGGTAGGTCTAGCGTCTTGGATTTTTTAGAGCGAATAGAAAAATTACGTATTTCTCGTGGAGTGTCTTAATGTCAGTTGTTCCGATCTTCGGTTGAATTATTTTCTGGTTTGGCATTGCTTTGGTATCAATCTGTTAAAGATAAATTCAATACTTGGGATGAGCTTGAAACTTCGCTTAAAACCACATTTTTGCCCTGTGACTATGAATAATCTCTATAGGAAGAGATTCGAACTAGAAATCAAGGTGCAGACGAAAGCGTATGCTTATATATTTCTGGTATGGAAAATCTCTTTAGTCGTTTGACTTTAAAACCGTCTGAGATCGAGAGAATCACATTTATCAGGCGAAATTTATTACCAGTTTATCAACAAGCACTAGTATTGTCATCAGTAAACAAAATGTCAGAATTAATTAGTTTATGTAGAAAGATTGAAGATACAACTACTCGAATGGAAAAATTTGTACCCCCACCTACGAAAACAAATAAAGTGGTAGAACCTACTTTGGCGTATCAAAAATTTCGAACAAGTCGTGTCGCCGAGATTGACGAAATAACACCCGACAATCAAACGTCTTCAAATAATTTTCCATTACAAAGTAACAAGACATGTTGGAACTGTAATAAAGTAGGACACATTGCTACAAATTGTGAAAGTCCTCGAAGAAAATATTGTTTTGGCTGTGGTATGGCAAATGTGACTAAGTCCTCATGTCCGAAATGTTCGACTTCGGGAACAGGAGAAATCGTGTCGAGTGATAACTCCTCGTAATTCCAAAAACTCGTCTCGTGTAAGTGAATTGGATTCGAATACTTTTTCAAGTAAAACCCATTGTGTGTTAGAGTTTATTTTAGGTAGTGTTAAGAATGACGAAAGGCCGTATTTATATGATAGTGTTTTTGGTGTTGAAATGTTTGGTTTATTAGATTCCGGTGCTTCACATACAGTGTTGGGTTGTAAAGGTTGGGATATTATTAAATCTTTAGCTTTGAGAAGTAAGCCACCCCATATTTCTAGTTGTAAAGTAGCTAATGGTTCAGATTGCGCAGTAACTGGTGTTGTTTGTTTGCCAATTGTGTTGGAAAGTAAAACTATTGTGTTAGATGTGTTGATTATGCCATCAGTTTCTCCGCAACTATTGTTAGAAATTGATTTTTGGAAACGAATGGGAATTATTCCTAATCTTCGAAATAATTGTTGGGTCTTTAGTAAAGAAGAATTGTGTAGTAGAGTTAGGGTTAGTGCGATAGAAGGGATGGATAATTTGTCTGAAAATCAGCGTACCGAGTTAGATAAGTTGTTGAATAGGAGATTTGAGGAGATGGGAAATTCGTTAGGTCGGACAAGTTTAGTCGAGCATATTATCCGTACAAATGCTGAGCCTATAAAGCAACGATATTACCCTATGTCGCCAAATTTACAAAAATCGTTATCGAACCATCTAATTCGCCCTGGTCGTCTCCAATAGTCTTGGTAAAAAAGAAAGATCAGAGTTATAGATTCTGTATAGACTATAGGCGTGTGAATGCTATCACAGAAAAGGATGCGTATCCGCTACCGTACATAAGCCATATTTTAGATCGCTTAAGGGATGCTAAAGTATTGTCTAGCCTCGATATTAGATCCGCATATTGGCAGATACCGGTTGAAGAGAAATCTAAACCGATAACACTGGTCGGCATGAAAATCGGCCCTGACACCATTCCTGCTGATTCTTATGTAAATGACCTACTGAATTCGAATATGACCCCCGTTTTCCCCCATCACCCACCGTTTTATCACTTTTCGATAATTTGGAGGGATATAAAGGATTATTTTAGCCTTTACGTTTCTTCTGAGGGGCTAGAGAGGTGAAAAGTTCCAAAACATGAACATTTGTAGCAAGGAGGTAGATTGGGGGGGGGGATTTGCCCCTTAAATTGTAAAATAATCCTTAAAAATTATCGATTTTTCCGTTTTTTTCGCAGTTTTTTCACTTATTTTCTACATATTCCAGCTTCCATCCCCCATCATCCTCCCCCAAACAATAAAAATATATAGCAACAATATATAGCAACAATAATAAAAATATATAGCAACAATAATAAAAATATATAGCAACAATAATAAAAATATATAGCAACAATAATAAAAATATATAGCAACAATAATAAAAATATATAGCAACAATAATAAAAATATATAGCAATAATAATAAAAATATATAGCAACAATAATAAAAATATATAGCAACAGTTCGGAAGATTTACTGTACCACGCTGGCGCTCTCAATACATCGCGCGCACAGGTTTGCCCAGGAATTTTCATGCTTTGACAGGTATAAACTTGCATCGCTCTTGTCACTATAGACCTGCACTGTAATCCTTATCTTCCCTCAGTACATCTTTAGCGATCGTAGAGTCAACTTATCGGTGCTCTGGGCGGGGATTCTGTGTTTCCAAGTTGTTTAAATTGTGTATAACGGTAGACATTTTTTAATTCCGGCTTTTTCCAAGTGAATTACAGTACGTGAGTGTGAGTTGTTATTAATATCGAGCATTTATTTACTGTTTAATTAGGCCACGCGAGTGTAAAAATCATCCCGAAAGCTTCTGCTATGTTTGCGGGGAATTGACTTTAAAAGCGGAACGAAAACCCCTTTATCCGCTTCTTAAAACTGCTTATAAATTTTACTTTGATTGCCAAGTTGGCGATCAGGACAAGAATTGGGCTCCAACAGTTTGCTGCACTACTTGTTACAGTAGCTTGACCAAATGGCTCAAAGGTACCCGTAAATTAATGCCATTTGCTGTGCCCATGGTTTGGCGCGAACCTCGCTGTCATCTCACAGATTGTTACTTTTGTATGACTTCCACCGTCGGGTTATCTAGCAAAAGTAAGCATACAATTCATTATCCTAATATCCCTTCAGCTCTAAGACCAGTTCCTCACAACGAATCTTTACAATACCAGTGCCCCCAAAAACCTATACTCTAGAGCCAGAAACAGATTTGAAAGACTTTGAGCACAGCCTGGACCATCTTATGATACGTTCACCAATGATGAAGAGTGTTCTGCTGATTCAGCTCATCGAAAACCTCACCTCGTTACTCAGTCGAAATTGAATGATCTCGTCAGGGATTTGGAGTTACCTAAGAGTAAATCTCAACTTCTTGGATCTCGACTTCAGCAGTGGAATCTCTTAGAAAAGGGTGCAAAAATCTGTTCTTACAGGACTAGGCAGTCAACCCTGAAATTACTTTTTTCGGCAGATGAAGGCTTAGTGTTCTGCCCTAATTCAAATGCATTGATGATAGAACTGAAGATGCCATGTGACCCAGACAAATGGAGACTGTTTATAGATTCATCAAAGATATGCTTGAAAGTTGTCCTATTGGCCAATGGGAATGAGTTACCATCACTCCCGGTTGCATACTCTGTGGATATGAAGGAGACGTACGAAAACATCAGCCAGATCCTTGATAAAATCAAATACAATGATTATAATTGGAAACTTTGCGCCGACTTAAAAGTTGTTGCTCTACTCATGGGCTGGCAATCGAGCTTCACAAAATACTGCTGCTTCCTATGCGAATGGGACAGCCGAGCCCGAGACAAACATTACATCGTACAGAACTGGCTTCTGCAAGAAAGTTTTACTCCCGGTCAGAAAAACGTCGCTCACGATCCTCTGGTCCCGAAGGAAAATATTTACTTGCCACCTTTACACATCAAACTCGGATTTATCAAACAGTTTGTGAAAGAAATGGACAAGACCGGTGATGCATTTCAATTTTTGAAAACTAAATTCCCTCGTCTTAGTGAGGCTAAAATCAAGGAAGGAGTTTTCGTGGGCCCCCAGATTAGACAACTTTTCCAAGACTCGACGTTTATTGAACACCTAAATCGAAAAGAAAAACGAGCTTGGATTGCATTCCAAAACGTGTGTGAGAACTTTTTGGGTAACAACAAAGGTGATGATTATGTCGCTCATGTCGAGGAATTGCTGTCAGCGTACAAGGTCATGGGGTGTAACATGTCTCTTAAAGTGCATTTCCTTCACTCACACCTGGACTTCTTCCCTGAAAATTTAGGAGCAGTTTCGGATGAACACGGGAACGGTTTCATCAAGACATCTCTAAGTTCGAGAGGAGATTTTCGGGGAAGTGGAATGAGAGCATGTTAGCAGAGTACTGCTGGTTTTTGATACGAGAGACTTCTACCTTAGGGTACAAAAGGAAAGCAAGCACCAAATGAAGGTACTTATCTTAGTTATTTATCATTCTTTACATTTATTATTTTGCATTCATTATTTTACTTTTTATTTATTATTCTTTACAGCTATAATAATCCTTTTCACCCCTCCAATGGATGGGGGAAACGGGGGGAGTATTGAGAGCGCCAGCGTGGTACAGTGAATCTTCGGAACTGTTGCTATATATTTTTATTATTGTTGCTATATATTTTTATTATTGTTGCTATATATTGTTGCAATATATTTTTATTATTTGGGGGTGTTTGGGGGAGGATGAGGGGAAATGAAGCTGGAATATGTAGAAAATAAGTGAAAAAACTGCGAAAAAATCTACCTCCTTGCTACAAATGTTCACGTTTTGGAACTTTTCACCTCTCTAGCCCCTCAGAAGAAATGTAAAGGCTAAAATAATCCTTTTCATCCCTCCAAATTATCGAAAAGTGATAAAAATAGATGGGGAGCCTCCCCCGAAAACGGTGGGTGATGGGGGAAAACGGAGGTCATTTTCGGATTCAGGGGGTAATTTTACATAAGAATCAGCAGGAATGGTGTCAGGGCTCGAAAAAAAATTTTTTTTTGCAGACCAGTGTAACAGCATTTACTGTGCCCAATAGAGGACTATATCAATTCAAACGATTACCATTTGGGTTGCATAATTCTCCGGCTACGTTTCAACGCTTAATAGACAGAGTTCTTGGTGTGGACCTCGAGCTCTACTGTTTCGCTTACCTGGATGATATTATCATTATCTCGCCGACATTCGAAGAACATCTGGCTATTTTAGATAAAGTTTTTAGTAGGCTCAGTGCTGCTGGCTTAACATTAAATAAGGAAAAATATCATTTTTGTAGGGATGAGTTGCGTTATTTGGGATATGTGGTGAACAAAAATGGTTTGTTAGTCGATCCCAATAAAGTTTCAGCAATTGTAAATCTTTCCACCCCTACTACTGTTACTGATGTACGTCGTTTTATTGGAATGGCAAGGTGGTACCGTCGATTTATCTCTAATTTTTCTTCTATTACTAGTCCTATCACCGCTCTTATTAAAAAGGGTGCAAAATTCTGTTGAAATACTGAATGTGAGGAGGCGTTTCTGAAAATTAAAGAAAATTTGGTAAATGCTCCAATATTAACATGTCCTGACTTTTCATTGCCGTTCGTTATACAAACTGACGCAAGTGATTTTGGTGTAGGTGCTGTGCTGACGCAGGAACATGCTGATGGAGAACATGTGGTCAGCTATATCAGTTGTTCTCTGAAGAAAGCTGAACGACATTATAGCACTACCGAGAAGGAATGTCTTGCCGTCCTTTGGGCTATGGAGAAATTCCACCCTTATGTGGAAGGTTCTCATTTTACAGTGATAACCGACCACTATTCACTTGTATGGTTAAACAACTTACAAAGTCCCTCAGGAAGATATGCGCGATGGAGTGTACGCTTGCAGCAGTATGATTTTGAGGTCATCCATCGTAAGGGAAAGGATCACGCAGTCCCTGATTGTTTGTCGAGAGGTGTAGCTAAACTTAACAGTGTGATAGCGTCTAAAGAAATTAAGGACAAATGGTACATTAAGTTGAAAGAAAGAATTTTAAATAGGCCCAATCAGTATTCTAATTATCGTGTTGAGAATGATGTAATTTTTAAGTATGTGAAACCAGGTTATCCGCTGTTGTCATCTGATTCTTGTTGGAAAACTGTTGTTCCAGAAGAGCACAGAGTATTGTTAATTCATGAGAACCATGATATATCTACTTCAGGTCATACGGGGACCTATAAAACTTTTCATCGGTTATCAGTCTTATATTATTGGCCAAAGATGAGAGCAGATGTTGCTAGGTATGTTGCGCGTTGTAAAATATGTATAGGTTTTAAGCCCGAGCAGAAAGCTCCAATCGGACAAATGGTTGGTCGGGTAAATGTAGAAAAACCGTGGCAGGTTATCTCAATGGATCTTATGGGACCTTTGCCCAGAACATCAAGTGGTTTCGTGTACATCTTAGTCGTACATGACATTTTCAGTAAGTTTTGTCTCACTTTCCCGCTTAGAACTGCTACAGCATCCGCTGTTTCTAAATGTCTGGAAGAGCATGTTATTTTAATGTTTGGTGCTCCAGTAAAAATAATAGTCGATAACGGTGTACAATTTCAAAGTAAACAGTTTAAAGAGGTAGCAGACAAATATGATATTATGCTTTCTTTTACAGCACGTTATCATTCACAAGCGAATCCCACAGAACGTGTAAATCGGGTAATCAAAACTGTGCTGGCTTCATATGTATCAAGCAATCATAAAGTCTGGGATAAACTTCTTCAATCTGTCACTTGCTGTATTCGTACTTCGAAACATGAGGTAACAGGATTCACCCCGTACTTTGTAAATTTCGGAAGAGAGATTTCGTTATCGAGTTCATCAGTAGAAAATCCAGATGTATCTCCAGATATTCAGTTACCTAATCCAGTCTTACGATCCCAACAACTTAGTAAGCTTTATGTCGAAATACAGTCAAAGTTGAAGAAAGCCTCTGACAAGGGGAAGAAATACTATAATTTGCGTCGTAGGGAATTACAGTTTCATGTGGGTGAAAAGGTATGGCGACGGAACTTTGTATTATCAAATGCTGCTAATAATTTTAACGCAAAACTAGCTCCTAAGTTTATTGGTCCATTTCTTATCCATAAAAAGCTCTCTCCGTGGACTTATGAATTAAAACACCCCGATGATGGTAGACTTTTAGGATGCTGGCATGCTAAAGATTTACAATCAGCGCCGGATGATAATAATATTGACTAATGTTTTTGTTTCTTCTGATTCTGAATTTTGAAATAGCAATGGTGATATTTTGTTAGTTGTGTTGTGTAATCTTGGTTGAGTAATATTTTTGTGCATGAACCTATTTAATTTCATCTTCGATACGATTATTCAGATTAATAAGTTTATCTTCTGTGAGCGAAGGATTAATTTTGAATGGTCGATTTGGCGCTTTGGGAATTGTGTAATAGTACGACATTAAGAGCCCTAACCACTATCCCAATTGTTCTCATTATTGTGTGAAGATTATGGCAGCAAACATAAAACACTGCTGCTCCATACAGAAGTGCGATGGCAGTCTCGGGGAAAAACTTTAACAAGGCTATTTGAACTTAGAACCTTGTTACAAATATTTCTTTCAGATACTTCTTTTAATTTGAAAGACCAATTGTATGATAAAAGTTGGTTGTTCCGACTGTCTTTTATGGCGGATGGATATCTTTCAAAAAACTGAACGAAATAAATTTATCATTGCAAGGTAAACAGACAACAGTGTTCTAGGCCTGTAACAAAATAACTGCCTATAAAAGAAAATTAGATTTTTGCATTATTTGCGTTGGAAAGAGAGAAATAGAAAGCTTTACGTCATTCAGTGAGTTTGTTAGCGATAAAGACTCAGAAATGAAATGACTCACTTCGATGCGCGCATCTTTTAAGAAGTATTTTCCCGAAGAAAGAAATACAAAAATGGAACTGAATTCATGGATTCATAATGAGCCCGAAAGTATGTCAAACGAGATATATGAATCTCTTTTAGAAATGTCATCAGACACAAGTATGGAGTCACTCTTGAAAACGACGCCTCTCAACGGTATTTGGTGCAGAATCCGTGATGAATATACAATGCTTGCGAAAATGACTCTGAATATTCTTCTCCCGTTCTCAACAACATATTTGTGCGAAACAGGATTCTTAACCTATGCAGCCTCGAAAACAAAATACCGCAATAGACTGGACGCCGAACCTGATATGAGACTTCAACTGTCCTCTACCAAACCTGATGTCAACCAATTGATGAAAAATAAAAAAACAGTTTCATACATGCGATTAGTTAAGTTTGATTTCTTTTTTAATATCTTATATTATTATACTTGTTATGTAAGTAAGTCACAAGTAACTGTTATAAGGTACTTTTATTATGCTTATTAATAAAGAATATACTTTTAAACACCATTGTTTTATTGTAGGGTTCCGTCAAGTATTTCGCTTTCCAAAAGAGTTCCGTCACCAAAAAAGATTGAGAACCGCTGCATTAATTCATTAATCTATTTAATGGATAAAGTTTGGCAACATCACACTTTACAATGTTGTGTCTGCTATATTGATATTTAGCACAAATTTTGACTTATAGTAGCAATAGAAACTTCAAAATATTAATTTAAAAAAATATATAATCAAACGAAAATTTAGATTCCTATTAGCATTAGAAAAAACCTGATTGTTCTTTAAACTTTTAAACGAATTTTACTCACTTATATAGAATGTATAATAGAATCAGAATTAATATGAATGAAATATAAAGAACTACCAATAAAACACAAGTAGATTTATATCTTGTTATATTTTATTTGTTTGTAATAAAGTGCAAGAGATTTTAGTAATTACAATTAGGAAATTTTATGCGTGCTTGAATTTCTATTGGATTATATACGAATTCTTCTTTGACATTTTTTTTTTTTATCAAATTTCAGGTGGACCAGCTATCTGTTATATTATTTTCTTCCAAATTATTGTAAAACTCAACAACTTTTGACCAACGTCAAGTTAACGAATAGGTTAAAGAACGATCCCTGTTGTTTACAAAATTATTTAAATAAATTCACTGACAACAATCTCGAAGGCCCTAATGAATAGGAATTCATAAGGATTTTTTAACGACTTTCGTTAAACTCTCAACGTCTTTGAGTTTTCACGAAAGGGAAATCATACAGCCTAATATTTTTTTTTTTTTGTAAATATATAATCTCCTATAAAATATAAAATAGGTTTCTTAAAAGTAGATACGTTGACGAAGAAAAACGTAATTTATATCAAATATATTAAAGTTTTCTATCGCAAATTCTAATGCAAACACAAAACGTACAATCCATAAAAAATACGATCACTTTCCGTGATGTGGAAGATGGACCCCCACTCCTGAATTTTGAGTTAACATTGCGAGATAGGATAGTAGGCCTCCTTATTAACATACTCTACACGCCTTGGTCGACTCCAGTGCCCTGTATTTAGGAGAGTAACGCAAACTAGCATCCATCTTGAGGCCTTAAAAGATTGTTGTCAGTGAATTTATTTAAATCATTTTGTAAACAACAGGGATCGCTCTTTAGCCCATTCGTTAACTTGACGTATGTCAAAAGTGGTCGAGTTTTACAATGATTTGGATGAAAATTAATACAAAACATCGATGGTCCACCTATAAATATATGCACACATCGAAAATGGAAAAATATCAACCTCAAATTTGATTTTAAAAAAATGTGAAAGAAGAATTGGTATGCAATTCAATAGAAATTCAAGCACACATAAAGTTCCCCAATTATAATTTCTAAAATCTGTTGCACTTTATTATAAACAAATAAAATATAATAGGATATTAACTTACTTCTGCGTTTTATTGGTAGTTCCTTATATTTTATTCATATTAATTCTGATGCTATTATACATTATTTATCAGGGAGTAAAGATCATTTAAAAGTTTAAAGAACAATCAGGTTTTTTTTTTAATCTTAAAAGGAATCTACATTTTCCGGTTGATTATGTAAATTATGGACGATAAGTGCATAATTAATTTCTAATTGAATTAGTAAGAGTAATTGTACAGTTGCGAGAGAAAAATACTAGTACAGCAAGGAGCTTTGGCCACTTCTAGAACATCGTATTTTTTCCTGTAAAACAAACTTGTCATGTACAGGTTGCCAACAATTTTTTTCTTGATCAATAAGACGGTGATTTTGTTGACATGTACTTCATTAGCAATGTCTCTAATGCTAATACCGTCTCTAAACGGGTCGTTATTATCGAATTTTGCGTTTTAGTCAGTTGCGTAGATTTGTCAATTTAATTGACAATTTCAAGATTCAAAGTGAGTCCAGTTTACATTGCCAAATATTTTCCTGTACTAGTTTTTTACTCTCACAACTGTACATTATTATTGCAACGGATTACTATTATTATTATATACACTCCCATTTACGCCACAGTTGGAGCTAGTTGGCGCATGCGAACTTACATAAGGTCACCTGTGTAAGATATACTCTACCAACGGTGCAGTGATAACAATCATACAGTTTAACTTCTATAAATAACCACCAGGGTGCGCCAATTTTTCTATCTATGCCAATTGTCACCTCAGTTATTGCATTGTGTTAGTACCTATGTATGAATCAACAATGGAATTAAATGTCAAAATAACTTGTCAAAAATCGCAAACCGCAAGTCCTATCTTTAAAAAACACATTTAAACCATTTAGTTTTAGGAAACGAATTTATATTAGAACGACATTTTATTTGTTTAAAATTCGTTTAAAAAAACTGATTTTGATCTTTTCGGGGCCCCGAATGGGGTTAAACGTGGTTTCCGCACATTTTCTTTGCCATATTCGACCATTCATAACATCTATCTACAACAATCAGCAAAAAAATAATATTCGTGAATCTCCCGTAAACTTCATATTGGTAAGTCATAAACTTAATACAAGGTTGACGAGTGGATAGAACTCTCCCAAATATAATTACTCAAATCTGGTACATTTTATTATAAACAAATATATCTATAATATTTATATATAATGAATAAAGTACATTCTGTGTTTTATTGGTAGTTCTTTACATTTGTATTCATATTAATTGTCATTCTATTATTAGTGTTGGGAATAATCGATATATTTTAATAATCGATCATTTTGAATATTACATCAAGTTTTTCTCTGGGTGGATTTTCAGGGGTGTTATTTCGAAGGGTAGGTATTTCAGGGAGTGATTTTTATGGAGAGATTATTTCGGGGGTTGAATTTTAGGATTGGTTTTTCGTAAGAATGATTTTTGGGGGATCGTTTCTTTCGGGAGTGGGGCTGATTTTGAAGGAATCTTTTTACATGGAGTAGTTTTTCATAACGTGTTTTATTTAAGGTGTAGTTTTTTGAGGGATTGCATTTTAGGGTTTGTTTTTAAGCCTGTGGTTTCATGATTGTTTTTTTTCTGGGGGTAATGTTTGTTGGTAGTGAAGATTAGAATTTTTATACAATAATTATTATTGAATGATTTATTAAATGAAATACAAAACAACTGTCAAATCAGTAATTATTAATATTACTATATAATAATTGGTAGTTCTGTCCACCGAGATAATTAGCGAAACATTTGTTTATAATAATTAATAGTCCAGTCTACTTAGATAATAATCAATTATTTTAGGATACAAATTAATAATTTGCCCGACGAAATAATCGCTTAAATTAGTATATATTATTTTATCCGATCAAATAATCGCTTAAATTAGTATTTACCAATTTACCGATCAAATAATCGTTTAAATTGGTGTATACTATTTCACCTGATCAAATAATCGCTTAAATTAGTATATACTAATTTACCCGAACAATAATCGCTTAAATTTGTATTACTATTTTACCCGAACAAATAATCGCTTAAATTAGTAATTACTAATTTACTTTATCAAATAATCACTAAAATTAGTATATACTAATTTCCGCATAATAATCGATTTTATAAATATATTTTAATAATCGACTAATTACACAGGTTTACAAAAAAAAAGTCCGGACTATTTGACCGGACCATGGTATCCCCGGGTATTTTTGCGTCCGGAATCCGATCCTGAGGTCAGCTGAGCCCCATCACGTTAGAAAAACGAGATTTCAAGGTCACTTAGAGGTTAAAATGGTCATTTTTTAGAACTGAACCCGGGACAATTTCTCAAGCGATCTGTTAAGTTAGGGAGTAACTGTTTAGGTCTTGAATATCTTCCAAACATCGGCAAGGAGCCCTAAATCTCGATCGGGACTATCACAGTGCCACCCCAGTGGATAAAATGTTGCCATGATTGTTTTATCTCGCGGATTTCGATCTCCCTGTCAAGGCATCCAATTCCGGCGATCCGTTCGCTGTGAGATATTGACAGGGAACCCAGCCCTGCTATTAAACTGAACTCTGCTATTAGCATCACCCAGGAACAACGACGTGGACGTTGCAGATTCTGTTCCCTTCGGGGTGCTTGTTTACAGTGAGTCCCCTTGCCTCTCACTTTTCTCCCTCCTAATTTTTCAATCTTTCCGCGCTTGTTTATGGGGTCTGCAGGTTTGCTCAAAACTCCTTCTAAGTGCCTTTCTCTTATGCCCCTTGGTCGTATCCCTCTTCAAGTTCCAGCAGTAGTCTGCCAACATGTTGATGTCCCAGAAACCTTGGTAGCGTCTTTCCATCTTTTTTATATCTTGGTGAAATCTTTCACCTTGTTCTTCGCTATAATGTCCAGGGTTTTCTGGGAAATTGTCCAAATGTGAATCCAAGAAATGGACTTTCAAGCTCATCAAACATCCAATAGCTTTGTAATTCTGGAGCAAGCCCTCCACCAATTCTCTATTGTTTGGGTCTTTATTGTTTCCAAGAAATTTCTGGGCAACATTCACGAAGCTCTTCCATGCTTCTTCCTCATCCACCGTCATCGTCTTCGGGAATTCTAGATCTTTTATAAGTTCCCTTATTTGCGGCCCATTGAAAACCCCTTCTTTGATTTAGGCATCTGACAACTTTGGGAATTTTTTGTAGAGATATTGGAAGGCTTCGCTACTTCTTTTTTAAGGAGCCTTGATGAATTGTTTTATAAACCCTAATTTAATATGGAGCGGAGGTAGTAAAATACTTTTGGGATCCACTAACTGTTCTTGCTCTATGTTCTTCTGACCAACAAGAAAATTCTCCCTTGATGGCCAAACCTTCCTTTCATAATGCTCATTACGAGCTCGACTATCCCATTCACAGAGAAAACAAGGGTATTTTGTAAATCCACTCTGTTGTCCCAAAAGTATTGTTACTACCTTCAAATCCGTACATATTTTCCATTTTTACCTGCTGTAATTAATTTTTTGGAGCAAATAGTCCAGATTGCAGTAGTTCTCACTCAATATCGTCGTGGAATTGACGCGAGGTTATTGCCATTGTTCAACAAAACAGCTTTCAAACTCCTGTTTGATGAATCATTGAATAGCCGCCAATAATCCGAATCATGTTCAACTCCGAATTCGCCGAATAGACCTTCTATATCTCTGCAAAATACTAATGAATCATGCTGGTCATAATATTTCCGGAAAGGCTCATCCCTATTTCTGTAATAGGTCCCGATTGTTCCTTTCTCCAGCGAACCTCTTTCTTTTAAACGAGAAGCTAACAGTTCAGACTGGTCCTTAGATAGCCCCAGATTTCAAACCAATTCATTGAGTTCCATTTGATTCCACTTTGAATTCAGGAGTTGATCATTCTCGCTGTCATCGTCCACGTCGATTGGAGATTGTGAGAACTCCCCTTCATTTTGCTCCGGTTCTATTTCCTTACCTCCTTTATCTTCGCCATCAACAACCATACGTTCATCAAGGTCAACATCAGCTATCACTGGCATGGTAACCGACGAGGTGACCACGTAATTCAGCGATTTTCTGTTCCTGGAATTTAACCCAGGCTTAACGTTTCTGCAAAAGTAGCAATCGCGTTCGTGATTTTCTGGTTCCCGCCAGATCATAGGAGAAAAAGACATCATTTTCCTAGAGCCAGTCTGCCAACATCTCAAACGCGCTTGGCATGTGCGACAAATAACTTTTGGGGCCCATGGGTTGTTATCTGGACCTTCGGAATTGGGAAAACACGACTTAAATTGTGCAGATATGGTCTCTGTGAAATTCACCAAGTTCGTCTTAAGATGATATTTCCCACACAGAACACAGAAAGACTCTCTATTCTTCAAGCACTTAGCCATTTTCCCCGAGTGATTTTCCACTTCCGGGGAAGTTGGGGTTAAGGTGCCGGAATAGCCTGAGTTCTTCTCTCTTTAAAATAAATGGAATGAATAGCCAAAAACACTTGATTAAATGACCAACAGAAACCAGTCGCTTGTGAAACTCACTTGAGAGGTTGACAGTGCTACTCCAATGGAGAAAAAGATAGAGCTAATAGATTTGAAACTGGCAGTGTATATTGAGTTGCCTAAATACAAAAACAGTAGTTGATTATACAAAATAAGCCTATTTTATTACTGATATATGCGCAATGCATTTTATTTTTTTTATATTTGTTTGATAATGGATTTTAAAATCATCAATTTTATGTAATCAAAAAACGGAATGCATTCCGCCTAATTAAAAAAAAACATTTAATATATTTTATTAATAACATTTTTCATATATCTCAATAATATTCGTTTTATAGTGTTGTTATAAATCAAGAAATAGGTCGCTTTGTATAGTGGTGCCCCCAGATCGAAAACACGAACTAATTTCATGCGGCAACATTGTCCCGGGTCCAGTTCGAAAAAAATGACCATTTTAACCTCTAAGTGACCTTGAAATCTCGTTTTTCCTGTGTTATTAATTAGTATATCGATTATTCCCATCACTATCTATTATACGGGGAATTTTTCTTTTAGGTGTACATATCACAACATTCGTTGTTTTATTAAAATGTTTCAATTTAAAGTTTCTAACGAGCGTTTCCAATACCAGATTAAGCATGAAGTAATTTTACATTTTCTAAGTTTTAGAGGAAAACCCACTAAGTTAGCAACACTGTGTCTGTTTTATGTTTATAGCCCGATTCACAATCAATACGGGAACGGAAACGGAAATGGAAGGGGAAGCAAGTTGAAACATAGGGTTTACATGTTTACATTCACAATGCCCGAGAACGAGAAGCGCCCAAGAACCAGAACGAGAAGCCTGGTCAACTTCTTTCCCGTTCTCGGGCGCTTTTATTTTTAAGCCAATCACTGCACGTATATACCGAACAAGCGATATCGCCATTATACAAATCGAACACGGACGAGAAGTTACCCATAGATTTCAGCCATAGATTACAAAAATATTTTTAAGCAAAACTAAAAGAGATATGGATTTGAAATTTTCAGAAAAAGCCTAAGAAGACTGTCTTTTAATAAATGATATAACACCCTGCCCAAACATTTCACCCCTCTTTAAATTAGAACCACCCCTATAAAATAATTCAAATTGCGCCAATTCTGCAACAATTTACAAAAAAGATATTGGTACCATTGGATTCAGCATACACAAATTAGTATAAACAAATAATAAAATAAACCCCCGCGCCCTTATAAAACACTCAAAATATAGGGACAAACTACCCCTCCTGACTTTTTCGAATTCAATTTTCCCAACTTCTAAAGAACAGAAAAAATCTGATGAAATCACCGGATTCAGCATAGATCAATTAACAAGTCCAACTTATAACATGTTTGTTTTCACCCCTATACCAACGTTAAACAACCCCTGTTAAAAAAACTAGACATTGTTACATTAAAGCGATAATTACACCAATTCTGCAACGTTGCATAAACAATTTCTGGACGGATTCAGTTTCTCCATACTCGAATTGACTTATTTCATAAAAAAAATTAACCCCTCGACTATGGAACAGGGTTAAAAACCCCCATTCCAAGAAATATAACTATCCGATTCAATCGAAATTTGCACCAATTCTGCAACGTTGCATGCAAAAATTCTTGACGGATTCGGATTCTCCATACTAAAATTGAGAAATTTCATCAAAAATAAACCCCCTCGACTATGGAACGGGGTTAAACAACCCCTATTTCAAGAAATATAACATTATCCGATTCAATAATAATTTTGACCGATTCTGCAACGTTGCATAAAAAAGTTCTTGACGGATTCGGATTCGCCATACTCGAATTGACAAATTTCATCAACTATGGAACGGGGATAAACAACCCCCATTCCAGGAAATATAACATTATCCGATTCAATCAAAATTTGGACCGATTCTGCAACGTTGCATAATAAAGTTATTGACGGATTCGGATTGTCCATTCTCGAAAAAAAATTGGTGTATACTATTTCACCTGATCAAATAATCGCTTAAATTAGTATATACTAATTTACCCGAACAATAATCGCTTAAATTTGTATTACTATTTTACCCGAACAAATAATCGCTTAAATTAGTAATTACTAATTTACTTTATCAAATAATCACTAAAATTAGTATATACTAATTTCCGCATAATAATCGATTTTATAAATATATTTTAATAATCGACTAATTACACAGGTTTACAAAAAAAAAGTCCGGACTATTTGACCGGACCATGGTATCCCCGGGTATTTTTGCGTCCGGAATCCGATCCTGAGGTCAGCTGAGCCCCATCACGTTAGAAAAACGAGATTTCAAGGTCACTTAGAGGTTAAAATGGTCATTTTTTAGAACTGAACCCGGGACAATTTCTCAAGCGATCTGTTAAGTTAGGGAGTAACTGTTTAGGTCTTGAATATCTTCCAAACATCGGCAAGGAGCCCTAAATCTCGATCGGGACTATCACAGTGCCACCCCAGTGGATAAAATGTTGCCATGATTGTTTTATCTCGCGGATTTCGATCTCCCTGTCAAGGCATCCAATTCCGGCGATCCGTTCGCTGTGAGATATTGACAGGGAACCCAGCCCTGCTATTAAACTGAACTCTGCTATTAGCATCACCCAGGAACAACGACGTGGACGTTGCAGATTCTGTTCCCTTCGGGGTGCTTGTTTACAGTGAGTCCCCTTGCCTCTCACTTTTCTCCCTCCTAATTTTTCAATCTTTCCGCGCTTGTTTATGGGGTCTGCAGGTTTGCTCAAAACTCCTTCTAAGTGCCTTTCTCTTATGCCCCTTGGTCGTATCCCTCTTCAAGTTCCAGCAGTAGTCTGCCAACATGTTGATGTCCCAGAAACCTTGGTAGCGTCTTTCCATCTTTTTTATATCTTGGTGAAATCTTTCACCTTGTTCTTCGCTATAATGTCCAGGGTTTTCTGGGAAATTGTCCAAATGTGAATCCAAGAAATGGACTTTCAAGCTCATCAAACATCCAATAGCTTTGTAATTCTGGAGCAAGCCCTCCACCAATTCTCTATTGTTTGGGTCTTTATTGTTTCCAAGAAATTTCTGGGCAACATTCACGAAGCTCTTCCATGCTTCTTCCTCATCCACCGTCATCGTCTTCGGGAATTCTAGATCTTTTATAAGTTCCCTTATTTGCGGCCCATTGAAAACCCCTTCTTTGATTTAGGCATCTGACAACTTTGGGAATTTTTTGTAGAGATATTGGAAGGCTTCGCTACTTCTTTTTTTAAGAGCCTTGATGAATTGTTTTATAAACCCTAATTTAATATGGAGCGGAGGTAGTAAAATACTTTTGGGATCCACTAACTGTTCTTGCTCTATGTTCTTCTGACCAACAAGAAAATTCTCCCTTGATGGCCAAACCTTCCTTTCATAATGCTCATTACGAGCTCGACTATCCCATTCACAGAGAAAACAAGGGTATTTTGTAAATCCACTCTGTTGTCCCAAAAGTATTGTTACTACCTTCAAATCCGTACATATTTTCCATTTTTACCTGCTGTAATTAATTTTTTGGAGCAAATAGTCCAGATTGCAGTAGTTCTCACTCAATATCGTCGTGGAATTGACGCGAGGTTATTGCCATTGTTCAACAAAACAGCTTTCAAACTCCTGTTTGATGAATCATTGAATAGCCGCCAATAATCCGAATCATGTTCAACTCCGAATTCGCCGAATAGACCTTCTATATCTCTGCAAAATACTAATGAATCATGCTGGTCATAATATTTCCGGAAAGGCTCATCCCTATTTCTGTAATAGGTCCCGATTGTTCCTTTCTCCAGCGAACCTCTTTCTTTTAAACGAGAAGCTAACAGTTCAGACTGGTCCTTAGATAGCCCCAGATTTCAAACCAATTCATTGAGTTCCATTTGATTCCACTTTGAATTCAGGAGTTGATCATTCTCGCTGTCATCGTCCACGTCGATTGGAGATTGTGAGAACTCCCCTTCATTTTGCTCCGGTTCTATTTCCTTACCTCCTTTATCTTCGCCATCAACAACCATACGTTCATCAAGGTCAACATCAGCTATCACTGGCATGGTAACCGACGAGGTGACCACGTAATTCAGCGATTTTCTGTTCCTGGAATTTAACCCAGGCTTAACGTTTCTGCAAAAGTAGCAATCGCGTTCGTGATTTTCTGGTTCCCGCCAGATCATAGGAGAAAAAGACATCATTTTCCTAGAGCCAGTCTGCCAACATCTCAAACGCGCTTGGCATGTGCGACAAATAACTTTTGGGGCCCATGGGTTGTTATCTGGACCTTCGGAATTGGGAAAACACGACTTAAATTGTGCAGATATGGTCTCTGTGAAATTCACCAAGTTCGTCTTAAGATGATATTTCCCACACAGAACACAGAAAGACTCTCTATTCTTCAAGCACTTAGCCATTTTCCCCGAGTGATTTTCCACTTCCGGGGAAGTTGGGGTTAAGGTGCCGGAATAGCCTGAGTTCTTCTCTCTTTAAAATAAATGGAATGAATAGCCAAAAACACTTGATTAAATGACCAACAGAAACCAGTCGCTTGTGAAAGCTCACTTGAGAGGTTGACAGTGCTACTCCAATGGAGAAAAAGATAGAGCTAATAGATTTGAAACTGGCAGTGTATATTGAGTTGCCTAAATACAAAAACAGTAGTTGATTATACAAAATAAGCCTATTTTATTACTGATATATGCGCAATGCATTTTATTTTTTTTATATTTGTTTGATAATGGATTTTAAAATCATCAATTTTATGTAATCAAAAAACGGAATGCATTCCGCCTAATTAAAAAAAAAATTTAATATATTTTATTAATAACATTTTTCATATATCTCAATAATATTCGTTTTATAGTGTTGTTATAAATCAAGAAATAGGTCGCTTTGTATAGTGGTGCCCCCAGATCGAAAACACGAACTAATTTCATGCGGCAACATTGTCCCGGGTCCAGTTCGAAAAAAATGACCATTTTAACCTCTAAGTGACCTTGAAATCTCGTTTTTCCTGTGTTATTAATTAGTATATCGATTATTCCCATCACTATCTATTATACGGGGAATTTTTCTTTTAGGTGTACATATCACAACATTCGTTGTTTTATTAAAATGTTTCAATTTAAAGTTTCTAACGAGCGTTTCCAATACCAGATTAAGCATGAAGTAATTTTACATTTTCTAAGTTTTAGAGGAAAACCCACTAAGTTAGCAACACTGTGTCTGTTTTATGTTTATAGCCCGATTCACAATCAATACGGGAACGGAAACGGAAATGGAAGGGGAAGCAAGTTGAAACATAGGGTTTACATGTTTACATTCACAATGCCCGAGAACGAGAAGCGCCCAAGAACCAGAACGAGAAGCCTGGTCAACTTCTTTCCCGTTCTCGGGCGCTTTTATTTTTAAGCCAATCACTGCACGTATATACCGAACAAGCGATATTGCCATTATACAAATCGAACACGGACGAGAAGTTACCCATAGATTTCAGCCATAGATTACAAAAATATTTTTAAGCAAAACTAAAAGAGATATGGATTTGAAATTTTCAGAAAAAGCCTAAGAAGACTGTCTTTTAATAAATGATATAACACCCTGCCCAAACATTTCACCCCTCTTTAAATTAGAACCACCCCTATAAAATAATTCAAATTGCGCCAATTCTGCAACAATTTGCAAAAAAGATATTGGTACCATTGGATTCAGCATACACAAATTAGTATAAACAAATAATAAAATAAACCCCCGCGCCCTTATAAAACACTCAAAATATAGGGACAAACTACCCCTCCTGACTTTTTCGAATTCAATTTTCCCAACTTCTAAAGAACAGAAAAAATCTGATGAAATCACCGGATTCAGCATAGATCAATTAACAAGTCCAACTTATAACATGTTTGTTTTCACCCCTATACCAACGTTAAACAACCCCTGTTAAAAAAACTAGACATTGTTACATTAAAGCGATAATTACACCAATTCTGCAACGTTGCATAAACAATTTCTGGACGGATTCAGTTTCTCCATACTCGAATTGACTTATTTCATAAAAAAAATTAACCCCTCGACTATGGAACAGGGTTAAAAACCCCCATTCCAAGAAATATAACTATCCGATTCAATCGAAATTTGCACCAATTCTGCAACGTTGCATGCAAAAATTCTTGACGGATTCGGATTCTCCATACTAAAATTGAGAAATTTCATCAAAAATAAACCCCCTCGACTATGGAACGGGGTTAAACAACCCCTATTTCAAGAAATATAACATTATCCGATTCAATAATAATTTTGACCGATTCTGCAACGTTGCATAAAAAAGTTCTTGACGGATTCGGATTCGCCATACTCGAATTGACAAATTTCATCAACTATGGAACGGGGATAAACAACCCCCATTCCAGGAAATATAACATTATCCGATTCAATCAAAATTTGGACCGATTCTGCAACGTTGCATA
Source organism: Philonthus cognatus (assembly GCA_932526585.2). Lineage (NCBI taxonomy): Eukaryota > Metazoa > Arthropoda > Insecta > Coleoptera > Staphylinidae > Philonthus > Philonthus cognatus. The sequence continues at coordinate 78,230 of CAKOBO020000029.1, read as the reverse complement.
ATAAAGTTATTGACGGATTCGGATTGTCCATTCTCGAATTGACATATTTCATCAAAAAAATAAACCCCCTCGTCTATGGAACAGGGTTAAACAGCCCCTCTTCCAAGAAATATAACATTATCCGATTCAATGAAAATTTGGACTGATTCTGCAACGATGCATAAAAATATACTTGGCGGATTCAGATTCTCCATACTCGAGTTAACATATTTAATCAAAAAAATAAACCTCATCGAATATGGAACAGGATTAAATAACTCCCTTTCCAAAAATTATTGCATAATCCGATTTAATTAAAATATGCACTGCAAAAATCAATAAAAATGTTCTCGGCGGATTCCAATCTTTCATACTCTAATTGACATATATGACATATTACGCTAATTTAAATAATTCATGAAAATTTACTCGACAAAATAAAGTATCGAACAGTATTTACCAAATCTTAATTCATTGTCTAGATCGACTTGTATTTTGATTTCAAAATTGATATTTCCGCAGATTTTTTTACTAAAACAATTATGTTGCCTTTTTAGACTATCTTGGGAATTAAGTTAGTTTATAAAATGATTAACCCTTTATTATCGATGTATTTTCTCATATATTGATTTCAAAGATTCATAGGATTTACACAAGATGGCAGCATTGTTATTTTGATAACATATGACATTTCGTTATTGTACAGCTTACAAGCGTATAGTGTTCTCCTGAATTACTGGCTATTCTAGTATTTGTTTATACCGAATCTTTATAAACAAATCGTGATATTGTTATTATTTCTGTGTATTACCGGTATAAGTGTATAAAATCTGATTCTAGTCATTGCTCAAAGGCATGTATGTTTAACCTAACATTTTATTAATATTTTGGAGTTTCATTTTTATGTTGGATGTATTTAGGTTTTGTTGTTGCAGTTTGTTTACGAATGATTTAATAATTGTAATTTGTTTTCGTTTTTTGTTAAACTTACTTCATGTTGTGTTGTTTGTTTATTTAAGTTTCGCGTTCTATTGTTTCTAAAAACCAATATAATTGTTTGTTATTTAAACTTTTTAATAGGTCTATTATACATTTAAATTTGATTTTTTTTAATAAAATGGAACAAAAATCTAATCTTCTTTATAATTTTTTTATAAATAAAAAAATGTACGATATTCGTAGACTAAAACGTTCAGACGATATAATTGGTTTAGCTTCGTTATTTATTTACGATACAGATGATAATTATAGCCGAAGAAAGATTTTGGATATCATTAAAAATAATACAAATCAAATTATTTCTAAATTAAAAAAACATGAAAGAGAATCCCGAGATAATTTGATTCAAATTACAAATTCTTATAATGTACAACCAACTAATAGCTCTGATATTAATGATTCGAATTATTCGGAAGAAAACAATGCTTCAGTTCATACAATGTCGGATATTATTGATGTTAGCGGAGAAGATTATCATATAAATAATAGTTTACTAGGTATTTATAATAATCCACTTGTGACTATAACTCTTTTGCCTGAAAATACTGTTAATATTTATCCAGAAACAATAAAATTAAATGATGCATATACTATATACGAGGGTAGTTACGCCCACATGATTAAATTAATGACTAGGGACGTTAATAAATATTTTAATAATAAAAATGTACGAACAATTATGAAAGAAATAATTGCTTCAATATATTCAATTTCTGATTTTCTTCAGTTAAAATCAATACTGCATAGTATATTTTATATATTATCAAGTAAGTATAAAAGTGAAATGGTTAAGAGGCACTTAGATACATTATTAAATTTGAAATCTGTTGAATATGACGAAGAAGATAATATCAATATAGATCAATATTCTACTAATAATGACACGTTATACGAAAACAACAAATTTTATAAATACTTTAATGAAATGTTTGCTTCTATTGATACAGATGACAGTACCAATGAGACCGAAGTAAATATGTATTACTCTACAGATTTTATATTGCTACTGTTAAAACACTATATTCCATACATACCCTTATGGACAAGTTTAATATATAACAAGAAAAATAATGCACTTGTAGAGAATTGGTTTGGGGTCTTAAAAAATAATATTGTAGAAGGTAATTTGCATGATAAACCATCGAGGTTTATAAGAAAAGTGAGAGATTATGTAATAAACGAATATAGAGAGTTACACTACAACATAAGTAGAAATAGATGTGCTACCAAAAGAAAAAAATAAATAAAGCAGAATTACAAGAAACTTGGAACAAAAAGAAAAGAACGCAACATAGTTATTTTAAAGCGAACACTTTATCAAGAATGAGCAAACAAAAAGTAGAATACATAACTAATGATATACAGATTCATCAATTAAGTAAAAATTATGTTGTTTCTAAGATTGATGGTGACAAATTGTATGCTGAAAGTATGCTAACTCTGAATGTGAATTCTAATCAGACATGGGATATGTGGCTTGATTATTTTGTTGTAGATTTTGTATTAAAAATATTTTCCAAAAATAATAATAATTTAAAAGTCTTCATTCAATATGAAGTTACAAATTTGTTGTCCAATGCAATTGATTTTAATTACTCTCCTGGAAATGAAACACAGCTGTTACTGCCTATTTTGCTGATTGATCATTGGACGCTTATGTCCGTTAACGTCCAAACAAAAGAAATTCTGTATTTCGATCCACTTACAAGAGATAGTGGCAATGGCAAATCTTTAGTAAGAAAATTAGGGCCATTCCTAAACAAATTTGGAATTGCACCTGTTTTAACAAAAAATAGAATTTATTACCCTCTTCAAAGTGATTCGTGGAATTGCGGAGTATATATTATATATTATGCTGACGTTATTATCCATGGTTTATCTTGGGATCACGAATTAAACTATAATGCATATCGCAAAACTTTAAAAAATATAATTATAAATAATTCAGACGACATTACAAAAAATTGTTTATATTGTGGTGAGAAAAACAGAGATATATTATGCCAACAGTGTGGCAGATACTGTTGTAAAATATGCATTAGTGACAAACAGTATACCAAGAACTGCGAACTCTGTTTAAAACAGCGTAAAAGTTAAATCCATGTGAATCACAGTCTAATGCCCATTTCAAACCCCTGTCGATTAAATTAATCAGTGGCGAAACGGTGGAGTGTGTTTGGAGGGCGGAGGGGGAAGGGGGTACTGAATTTACTCGGTTTACTCAATTTTTTATATTCAAGGTTTTTATAAAAAAATCATTTTAACGGTGTACAATGTCTATTATACATTTCGTTTTTTTATCGACTTTACAGATCTTATAAGGCCGTCTACACACGGAGCTACTCATAAAACACTGATTTTGGACGCAAGTCACTAATCAGTCCACTTTGAGTTGCTACCTATGTAATAAAATGGAATGACGCAGACGCGCAACTGGTTACTAACCAGTTACTAACGCGTTAGTTATAGGTTCCAAGTGATTCCACTGTCGAGTCACCTTCGAGTTAAGTCACTACAATTTCTTCCTGGCCAACGAAGCTTCGATAAAAACATAAATATGTAGGCCTTCTTCACACGCAGCTATTCATAAGAAATCTAATCCGTTACTAACGCATTGGTGACTCGGATCCGTGGACCCCTAGTTGACGAGAATTCGCTGAATGTGTCTGGCAGTCTCGACTTCCATGTTGCACCCTCTACAAGTGGTGATAGCATACTACTATTACTGATGAAATAAAAAAAGACAAGGTTTTGGGTTCATCCATATCTCAAAAATAATTTCCATCGTCGATTCTTGCAAGAGAACTGAATCTTTCAGATGCTAAATTTTTGTGTTTTTATCGAAGCTTATTGGCCTGCAAGAAATTGAAGTGACTCAACTCAAAAGTGACTCGACAGTTGGAACTTATGACATAGGTAACAACCCAGCGTGGACTGAATAGTTACTTGCGTCAAAAATAATCGGCGATGGAAATTATTTTAGAGGAATGGATGAACCCAAAACCTTCTCCTTTTTATTTCTTCTGTAATAGTAGTATGATATCACCACTAATAGAATCATATCAATACCCATGGTGCAGCAAAATTATGACCATGGCCACACAGAACAAACTACCTATTTCGATCACGAGTATCTACTGAGTAGCCATGTATGGATCCGAGTTAGGTGATGCGTTAGTAACGGATTAGTGATTTTAATCAAAACCAGTTATATTTCTTATAAAGACATTATACATTCTCAAGTTCGCAAAGCGAAAACAGACACTCGTTTCGAAGTTCGCTTAATAAATTCATTCATCAGTTTCTCAACAACTGCGCACCGCGCGCGCAGTTTAAAGCTTAATTTAAACTCTTAGTCATTTTCAAAGTAATTTTAGAGTCATTTTATGACATTTTCAATATTCCCAGACATCTTTCAAATGTTTTTCAAAATGTCCATACATAGTTTTCAAAATATCAAAAAATTTCTTTCAAATTTTCAGGTGCGTAATTACCCACCTAGGAATTTTTCAGGTGGGTAGTATTACCCACAGTACCTATGTCAGCCGCCGACTCTGATAGAACTTTGAATTAATCAGAGGTTTATCAAAGATTAGCTGTTAGATTAATGTTAATCGGTCGGCGACTTATGATTTGTTAAGAGAAATTAATGTTTGTTATACAGAACTTACTTTTATTATTGTGATGTCAAATCGAGTACAATCAATAGCATTATATCAATATCGTTTTAATTTTACTTTTTATAGGGAATTGTGTATGCCTGTTTAAAGTTCACAGGGCTTCATTTATTATTGTAATATGACAATTCAACACTGTCACTCCGCCGTTGCAGAAATGCATTTTCTTATTATATTATTACCTATGTCTTATTTTGTTGTAAGAGGTTATTTGATCATCCTCAATAGTCAAAGGTGGATAATATGTTAATTTGAGTACGAAGAATCAGAATTAGTAAAGACACTTTTCCTGTCACAAAGCATGTTAATTTTTTTATGAAATTTATCAATTCGAGTCTGGAGAATCCGCAGCCGTCGAGAACTTTTTTATGCAACGTTGCAGAATCGGTCCAAATTTTGATTGAATCGGATAATGTTATATTTCTTGGAATGGGGGTTGTTTAACCCCGTTCCATAGTCGAGGGGGTTAATTTTTTGATAAAACATGTCAATTAGAGTATGAAGAATCCGAATCCGTCAAGAACTTTTTTATGCAACGTTGCAGAATCGGTCAAAATTTTGATTGAATCGGATAATGTTATATTTCTTGGAAGAGGGGCTGTTTAACCCTGTTCCATATTCGAGGGGGTTTATTTTTTTGATGAAATATATCGATTCGAGTATGGAGAATCCGAATCCGTCAAGAACTTTTTTATGCAACGTTGCAGAATCGGTCCAAATTTTGATTGAATCGGATAATGTTATATTTCTTGGAATGGGGGTTGTTTAACCCATTTCCATAGTCGAGGGGGTTTCTTTTATTGATGAAATTTGTCAATTCGAGTATGGCGAATCCGAATCCGTCAAGAACTTTTTTATGCAACGTTGCAGAATCGGTCCAAATTTTGATTGAATCGGATAATGTTATATTTCTTGGAAGAGGGGCTGTTTAACCCTGTTCCATATTCGAGGGGGTTTATTTTTTTGATGAAATATGTCAATTCGAGTATGGAGAATCCGAATTCCTCAAGAACTTTTTTATGCAACGTTGCAGAATCGGTCCAAATTTTGATTGAATCGGATAATGTTATATTTCTTGGAATGGGGGTTGTTTAACCCATTTCCATAGTCGAGGGGGTTTCTTTTATTGATGAAATTTGTCAATTCGAGTATGGCGAATCCGAATCCGTTAAGAACTTTTTTATGCACCGTTGCAGAATTGGTGCAAATTATGATTGAATCGGATAATGTTACATTTCTTGGAATGGGGGTTGTTTAACCCCTTTCCATAGTCGAGGGGGTTTATTTTTTTTAAGAAATTTTGTCAATTTAAGTATAGCGAATCCGAATCCGTCAAGAACTGTTTTATGCAACGTTGCAGAATCGGTCAAAATTTTGATTGAATCGGATAATGCTATATTTCTTGGAAGAGGGGTTGTTTAACCCTGTTCCATATTCGAGGGGGTTAATTTTTTTGATGAAATTTGTCAATTCGAGTATGGAGAATCCGAATCTGTCAAGAACTTTTTTATGCACCGTTGCAGAATTGGTGCAAATTATGATTGAATCGGATAATGTTATATTTCTTGGAATGGGGGTTGTTTAACCCCTTTCCATGGTCGAGGGGGTTTCTTTTATTGAAGAAATTAGTCAATTCGAGTATGGCGAATCCGAATCCGCCAAGAACTTTTTTATGCAACGTTGCAGAATCGGTCCAAATTTTGATTGAATCGGATAATGTTATATTTCTTGGAAGAGGGGCTGTTTAACCCTGTTCCATATTCGAGGGGGTTTATTATTTTGATGAAATTTGTCAATTCGAGTATGGAGAATCCGAATCCGTCAAAAACTTTTTTATGCACCGTTGCAGAATTGGTGCAAATTATGATTGAATCGGATGATGTTATATTTCTTGGAAGAGGGGCTGTTTAACCCTGTTCCATATTCGACGGGTTTATTTTTTTGATGAAATATGTCAATTCGAGTATGGAGAATCCGAATCCGTCAAGAACTTTTTTATGCACCGTTGCAGAATTGGTGCAAATTATGATTGAATCGGATAATGTTATATTTCTTGGAAGAGGGGCTGTTTAACCATGTTCCATATTCGAGGGGGTTTATTTTTTTGATGAAATATGTCAATTCGAGTATGGAGAATCCGAATCCGTCAAGAACTTTTATATGCACCGTTGCAGAATTTGTGCAAATTATGATTGAATCGGATAATGTTATATTTCTTGGAATGGGGGTTGTTTAACCCCTTTCTATAGTCGAGGGGGTTTCTTTTATTGATGAAATTTGTCAATTTGAGTATGGCGAATCCGAATCCGTCAAGAACTGTTTTATGCAACGTTGCAGAATCGGTAAAAATTTTGATTGAATCGGATAATGTTATATTTCTTGGAAGAGGGGCTGTTTAACCCTGTTCCATATTCGAGGGGGTTTATTTTTTGATGAAATATGTCAATTCAAGTATGGAGAATCCGAATCCGTCAAGAACTTTTTTATGCAACGTTGCAGAATCGGTCCAAATTTTGATTGAATCGGATAATGTTATATTTCTTGGAATGGGGGTTGTTTAACCCCTTTCCATAGTCGAGGGGGTTTCTTTTATTGATGAAATTTGTCAATTCGAGTATGGCGAATCCGAATCCGTTAAGAACTTTTTTATGCACCGTTGCAGAATTGGTGCAAATTATGATTGAATCGGATAATGTTATATTTCTTGGAATGGGGGTTGTTTAACCCCTTTCCATAGTCAAGGGGGTTTATTTTTTTTAAGAAATTTTGTCAATTTAAGTATAGCGAAATATGTCAATTAGAGTATGAAGAATCCGAATCTGTCAAGAACTGTTTTATGCAACGTTGCAGAATCGGTCAAAATTTTGATTGAATCGGATAATGCTATATTTCTTGGAAGAGGGGTTGTTTAACCCTGTTCCATATTCGAGGGGGTTAATTTTTTTGATGAAATTTGTCAATTCGAGTATGGAGAATCCGAATCTGTCAAGAACTTTTTTATGCACCGTTGCAGAATTGGTGCAAATTATGATTGAATCGGATAATGTTATATTTCTTGGAATGGGGGTTGTTTAACCCCTTTCCATAGTCGAGGGGGTTTCTTTTATTGATGAAATTTGTCAATTCGAGTATGGCGAATCCGAATCCGTCAAGAACTTTTTTATGCAACGTTGCAGAATCGGTCCAAATTTTGATTGAATCGGATAATGTTATATTTCTTGGAAGAGGGGCTGTTTAACCCTGTTCCATATTCGAGGGGGTTTATTATTTTGATGAAATATGTCAATTCGAGTATGGAGAATCCGAATCCGTCAAAAACTTTTTTATGCACCGTTGCAGAATTGGTGCAAATTATGATTGAATCGGATGATGTTATATTTCTTGGAAGAGGGGCTGTTTAACCCTGTTGCATATTCGAGGGGTTTATTTTTTTAATGAAATATGTCAATTCGAGTATGGAGAATCCGAATCCGTCAAGAACTTTTTTATGCACCGTTGCAGAATTGGTGCAAATTATGATTGAATCGGATAATGTTATATTTCTTGGAAGAGGGGCTGTTTAACCATGTTCCATATTCGAGGGGGTTTATTTTTTTGATGAAATATGTCAATTCGAGTATGGAGAATCCGAATCCGTCAAGAACTTTTATATGCACCGTTGCAGAATTTGTGCAAATTATGATTGAATCGGGTAATGTTATATTTCTTGGAATGGGGGTTGTTTAACCCCTTTCCACAGTCGAGGGGGTTTCTTTTATTGATGAAATTTGTCAATTCGAGTATGGAGAATCCGAATCCGTCAAGAACTTTTTTACGCAACGTTGCAGAATCAGTCAAAATTTTGATTGAATCGGATAATGTTATATTTCTTGAAATAGTGGTTGTTTAACCCCGTTCCATAGTCGAGGGGGTTTATTTTTGATGAAATTTCTCAATTTTAGTATGGAGAATCCGAATCCGTCAAGAATTTCTGCATGCAACGTTGCAGAATTGGTGCAAATTTCGATTGAATCGGATAGTTATATTTCTTGGAATGGGGGTTTTTAACCCTGTTCCATAGTCGAGGGGTTAATTTTTTTTATGAAATAAGTCAATTCGAGTATGGAGAAACTGAATCCGTCAAGAAATTGTTTATGCAACGTTGCAGAATTTGTGTAATTATCGCTTTAATGTAACAATGTCTAGTTTTTTTAACAGGGGTTGTTTAACGTTGGTATAGGGGTGAAAACAAACATGTTATAAGTTGGACTTGTTAATTGATCTATGCTGAATCCGGTGATTTCATCAGATTTTTTCTATGTTCTTTAGAAGTTGGGAAAATTGAATTCGAAAAAGTCAGGAGGGGTAGTTTGTCCCTATATTTTGAGTGTTTTATAAGGGCGCGGGGATTTATTTTATTATTTGGTTATACTAATTTGTGTATGCTGAATCCAATGGTACTAATATCTTTTTTGCAAATTGTTGCAGAATTGGCGCAATTTGAATTATTTTATAGGGGTGGTTCTAATTTAAAGAGGGGTGAAATGTTTGGGTAGGGTGTTATATCATCTATTAAAAGACAGTCTTCTTAGGCTTTTTCTGAAAATTTCAAATCCATATCTCTTTTAGTTTTGCTTAAAAATATTTTTGTAATCTATGGCTGAAATCTATGGGTAACTTCTCGTCCGTAAATCGAACGCCGTTAAAGCGTTAAAGGTTATGTTATTGTTTACAATCCTGCAGAGTATGGAGTTTATAAAATTGATCAAATGATTATTAAGGAAATGTTAGTGACAAACAAAATAAATGTTACATGGATGAGCAAATGAAGGAAAATTTCTGAATTTTCATTAGAAAACAATTAGGCAACAGATCATCACCAGAAGAATTCATAATTTGGATAATAATTATTTTGGATTAATTAATAATATCAGCAGGTTACGTTGATATAAGCAGACACTGAAAACTTCAGAATAAAACATCAAAAGTCCCTAAATTGACATAAATTTCCCTAGTCCTTCCCGGTCGGTTTCCGTTTTGTTGTGAAACTGGTTCTAGTTCCCGTTTCCGTTTCAGTTCCCGTTTTGTTTGTGAATCGCTTTTATATGTCAATTTCTAAAGCGTGTAGCTAACTTAAATTATAAAAAAAGATTAAACCATGGCACTATAAATTATAAATGTTTTTTTTTTTTAATTGAACATACGCGAATGCGCCGAGTGTCAGAATTCGTAACAAATCTTAATACATTACAACAAAAAAATAAAACCAAGTCATCAATACAAAACTTTATTCATATAATAGAAACTTATTAAATACTCAAACAAAAAAAAAACACAAAAAATAAATACCATAAATACGAGTATCACAAACCATTCATTAATTTTTACACAAAATCAAACATTTTTAGATAATATTAACTTCAAAGTTCGGGAAAGGGTACTTATGGGTTGAATATAGCTAAACAGGTTTTTCTATGTTCGTCCCAATTTTCCAACTGAAAAATTAAAAATAAAAACAATTATTTTTTTCGTCAAACACAACAATTTAACATATTATTCATGGTTTGTCCGGCAAGTAATGATAATAATTCCAGAAATCTTTATTTTTAAAAATATAATTATATTCAATTAATATTCTTTGGGCATCAATATACCGTTTCTTGTGGTTTTATTACGTCCTAGACTGGCATACTGATCAGAGCGCTTGTCGCGGCATCTTGTATCGTATGTTCAATAAAATAAAACCTCTATCGAATAAATTGTAGGTTGGCAACTCTGAAATTATACATTATATATATTATGTCTGAAGTTTTATATGACAATTCTTAAGGCGTGTAACCAACATACATTTATAAAAAGATAAAATCATAGCACTCTAGAGGTTTTTTTTATTGAATATCCTATGTTTAATAGTTAAATAGTATCAAAATGTTATCGTTTTAACTTAAATGACAACCTAGGATCCAAAAAGAAGCAGATCCTGGCTACAGAAATATTTTGGCAGCGATACATTTTTTTTTGGCAAAATCCATCATCTATATTAACGAAAAATGTTCCGTAGTGTCGAGATTTAGCGCAGACTCTCCAAGCATCTGCAATTTTGTTGGTATAATTTTATGCATAATGGATTGTGAAATACTTAATTTATTTACTAGCAACCTGCAATTTAAATGTCAGTCGCAGTTCAGCATTGTCTTCATCTTAGCTACGTTTTCCGAACTGTAAGAACTTTGATGACCTCTTTTTTTTCAGAATGGTGTGTGTCAACTAAACAATTGTACTTTTCCTTAAACATTCTCCAAGTATTTTTTCTAGATGATGGCAATCATTTCACTTGCTTATTTTAAGCTTAACGCCAAATACTATCTTGTATCAAAACGGCAGTCGACTTTGTCTTCAATTCACATTCTATAGAAGTTCAGAGGTTAGACAACTGGGTTAACACTCTCCACCATCGGCTTAGCGCAAAAAAATCAATTCAACAAACTATGTATGAAACATACAAAAATCACCACAGTTTAAAAGTCAATATTTACTGATACAATGCTAAGTCACACAGATTGTCCTAATATAGGTGGAACGCTATAGAAACTTTTCTAATTTCAATTTAACAAAATTACTCTTTGTAAAATCGTCTAAATGCTTGTAAAATACGATGTGAGCACTTTTCAGAAGTCTAACATATACAGTATACAAAATAGAAATATTTAAAATGTGTTTTAATAGACAAAAATGGCAACTTTACTATAACATGATGCTTTTTTAACAGTAAAAACAGAATCAAAGTGTATTGAGTGTTTTGTACGATAGAACATCCACATTTTTTGAATTTCTGCTTCATTTCCTCATTCATGTTTGCATCATTTGAGTTACTATGGTCTATTCTTAAATGAGAACGGAGGTTTCTCATTTATTAAAACTTTCATGATCGTCACTTGGGGACCATAAAGTTTTACTAAATGGAAAAACCCTCTAGACACCTTGCGACTCACATAGTTTTCGCATCTATTAAAACATGTCACGTGATGCAAATTCGGACAATTTTATTGGTTCTTAATACTTTGAGTGAAATAATTACAAACTAAAATTAAAAAATACTTATTTAGTTAACTATGTGTGATATATATTCACAGTTTTCAGCAATCATCAAATATTTGACATAAATGCACAAGTTTAGCATTTCTTTACCTGACAATTTGAGGAGCAGTAAATCACCATCCGGCATTCACACAGCAAATCGGCCCTTTTCCGCAAATACACTTGTACTTCCGCAGCACCAAAATCCTTTCCTTTGTTTGCTGATTCTCTGAACGTTTTCTCGAAACCTCCTCAAACACATTCGGGTTCAAAAAGCAACCGTTATCAATCGAAACGGTCCTTTTGACCTGAATAAAAAACAAAATTCACTTAATACGTTATAATTTAACAATTTACAAGTCAAGAAGAATTAACAAAAGTAAAAATCACAACTACAAGTCAAGAAAACTAAAAAAATTCAAATAGTTAAGATTAAAATAGAAATCAAAGTTTGGAATATACTTCAAAATATCAACTAATACAATTCTAAAGATATCCACAGTAAAAGCAAAAAATAAAAGAGAAATATTATACATACAGCTTGTCCCGTTTAAGCAATAGAAAATCGGTTAAATGGGACAGTGCGTAAGAGCGCGTATAAAACACTGAATATTGTGAAATTTAAAATATTTTTGTTTAGTATTATATTTTTAATCCTGCTTCAGCAGTTTATTTTTAATATTGATTTATAGCTCATTTCATTTAACTGGACAAGAAATCATAACAGATTTGTGCTCATAACACCAAAAGTCATAGGATATGACTTGTTTAACTTATCAAAAAAGAATTATGGTACCGAAAATGCATTATTTTTAGGCAAATTGCTCAATTAATTGGATAGATAAACTCCACAGAGTACAAATATGTTTGTATTTCTTGAAATTTTTAGGCTTGGTAAATGGAATGAGCTCTAGCAGTATATTTTGAATTTTACAATTAGTGGTGGAAATAATCGATATACTAATTAGTAATTAGTCAATTATTGAAATATATCGATATAATTATTATGCCGAAATTAATATATTCTAATTTAAGCGATTATTTGGTTGGGTTAAATAGTATATACTAATTTAAACGATTATTTGACCAGGTAAATTAGTAAATATTAATTTAAGGGATTATTTGATCGGGTTAAATAGTATATTTATTTATTTATTTATTTATTGGTATATACTAATTTAAGCGATTACTTCTTCGGGCAAATTACTAATTAGTAGAGTCCGGAATTATAAGCATTTATTTTCCAATTATAAGCGCTTATAAAAATCACGAAAATACATGAAATGTGCACAAAAAGCAGAAACATGCAAAAAGCACAAAAACACAATAATGTAAAAATGTTTATTGAACTATTCTATTCAGTAAGCTTGTAACCATTTACAATTATATATTTCTCAAGGTTTTCCATATTGAAATTTTGTCTTCTATTCGTTAAAATTGTTTTATAAATGGAGAAGCTATTTTCAACGTCTACTGAAGTTAAGGGTGCATACTTAAAGATTTTGAAAGGTACATTTATTTCCAAATCCTCTACAGGAATTCCTTTCATGATCCCGGAAAGTTTGGAAAGGATATCAAATCTTACATTTTTTTAATAACGTCTTCGATTTTTTATTAACCGTATCTCTAATCAGGCCTCGAAAAGACTTTACTTTTTTTTCAAAATTTGAAATAATTTCGACGGAATCTACAAGTCTTATATTCTGTTCTTCCAATTTCTTTATATACTGGCTGATAAACGCATAATTTGATTGGAGAAACGCTAAATTTTGTATTAACATATTGTTTGTTAAAATTCTGTGACATTTCTTGATCGATAATGCATCATCTTCAGGTAAATCTAGCACAAATTCTTGAAATATTTGCAAACATTCTGCATAATACATTGCAGATTCCAACCAAGTTCCCACCTCGTTAATATAGGCTGGGGTAGCAATTTCATATCCAGATGTGTGTCTTTAAAAGCCTGCACTCGAAGAGGCGCTTTGGCAACAATCTGAAGTCTTAATGTTTCCTGATAGTCCATGGGCTAGGCAAGTACAGTGTATTAAATTTGAATAAAATACTTTCAGGGCATCTCCTGCTTTTACCATGTAAGGCGCAGCATCAGACAACATTAAAATTACCTTTTCAGTCAGAACGCGATCGGGCAAGAAAAGGTGAGTCAGGCCTTCTTGTACAAATCTGACAATTGTTAAATGATTTGTCCTTTGCGATTCTTTACAAAATATTAAGTATGACTTTTTTGCTTGATCGTCTTCACTTAAAATACCAACAACTAAATTGGCAACAAATCGTCCGCAACTATCGGTCCTTTCATCCACAGTAAACCATATGTAAGTTTTCCGATTGTGGTTTTTATTTCGGGAAACACATTTAAATACACTTCGTCTAAATATTTTTTTCAAATCAAGCTTTTACTTCTTCTGTTACAGCATGTTTCGAGAAATTTCCTAAATACTGTATTTTCTAATTTGTTAAAGGGAATATTCGCCGATACCATGGCATTGCACAAATCAAACGAGAATTTACTTTGTGCAGTTTGTAGACTAGTGGTGGCTAACGATTCTTTTAGCGTTTGTTGCTCTCCGATGCTCTTGCTTTTTTTAGAATTATTTTGGTGAGAAGTTGTATTAATATGTTGAACCACATTATATATTTTGTTTTCAATAGATATCTAAAATGAAAATGTTTACCATTAGATTAGTGATTCTGATTTATTTAGATAAGTAAGTACTATCGGTGGACATAAAATGTTGGGACAAAAAAAAAGTTGGATAATGTCAAACATAATCAAATTTATACCGCTTAAGTCAGGTTTTTTAAAGAAAGGTTATATTACGGAGTGACAGTGACAATATGCAAATGAGTGGAAGATTATTGTGTACATTTTGAAACTTTTACATATCAAATGACAATTACTTGACAAGTTCAAAACACACACTAAACAAATTTTGCGTGTCCCAACATTTCATTTCCACCGATGGCACCTATATTATATTAATTTTGTATATTTCTTTAACACCTTTCATTTCAATTTTTAATTAAGTGTATTAGAAATGCTTAGATACAATATTTACCTGTATTAATTTACTTCAGTAAATAAAAACGAGCATAATATATAAAATTACGACAATGTTCGTATAAAATGCACGTATAGGAACAACTATTTGCCGTGCAAATACACGGCCGGTTATTGGATTATACAATGAAATATTTCAAATCTTATTTGATTTGTTACATTTACGAGTTTTACGGAGAATAATAAACTAATTGAAAACACACACCCCTGCTGACGAAACAATAACCTTTTATTAATTTTTAATTTGGCAGCATGTTTATAATTATACAGGGCTTTCATTAATTCCCGAACCCCACGTGACTAAATTTAAAATTGCCGCGTAAATTATTGTATTTGTACGTTGGAGGCTTTGAAAAAAGTAACCAAACGTTATTAAAGTCAAATTTGACATAAACGTTTATGCGCGGTGCATCGTTAAACCAACCTTTGAGATCTTACAAGATTCGCCCGGAATTTTCAGGTAAGTAGTATCGTCAACTTTTCTTTTTATTTTTTAATCATTTTAAATATAATATTTTCAGTCATAAAAATACTCCGGCGAATAAATATTTTTAAATCTAGGGAATTTTTGTGTGAGCCATACCACCTTGTACATTTGGTTGCCTATTATTTTTGGTCACGTGGGGTTCGGGAATTAATGAAAGCCCGGTATTTCGCACTAAATAATTATCTACAGCGTGTACAGAATAACAGAGTAAATAACTATTATTAATTTCTAAGAAAATGTTTTGGCATTTGTCACCACTCGGAACACATACATTTTAAATTAATATAAATATATGTAACATTTCACTCACCGTTTTCATGCAACATCTGCAAATCATTCTCGACCCTTCCAGGATTAAATCAGGGTAATTTTCAACCAACTTCCAGGCAATGATTTGTCTTTGACTTTCGGCATTTTCAATTATATTTTAACACATCAGTTAGTTTCACTACAGTCTATACTACACTTGAGTTATAATTTTGTAGTGATATAAAATATAGCACAGTATAGCTTCGACAGTCCGAAGAGTTTTGTGTTAATTTCTCTCAAATCTGAGCACATACGAAAATCTTGTAAATCACGTACTCAGCCCGTAATGAACATCGGGAATTCTCTATTTTTTGTGCCAAGCGTAATAGTATTCCCGCTATTGAACGTTCGGCATTTCTGACCGTTTGAAAAATCAAACAATAAAAAAATAATTTGTGCAATAAAAAAGACAAAAAATAATAAGCACACGTAAGCACGAATACGCACTGATAAGCTAAAATTTGCAAAATAGCAAAATATTTTAAAATATACAGAAAAAAGCAAACAAAGCAAATTAAGCAAAATAAGCTAAAATATGCAAAAAACAAAATAAGCTAAAATATGCAAAAAATCAAAATAAGCAAAATAAAAGTAATGTCAAACGATTGCATTTTTCGTGAAACCTGGAGATTTCAAAACCAGTCTGTTCTGCTTGTAAAATTCACAATAAGCAAAATGCTTAAAATCCGGACTCTAATTAGTATACTCAAATAATTGATTGTTATCTCGGTAGACCGGACAATTAATTAATATAAACAAATGTATTGCTTATTATCTCGGCAGACAAGACTACTAATTATTATATAGTAATAATAATAATTAATGATTTGACGGTTGTTTTGTACTTCATTAAATGAATCATCAAATAATAATAATTATAGAAAAATTCTAATCTTCACTACTAACAAACATCATCCCCCAGAAAAAAATGCTAATGAAACCACGGGCTGAAAAACAAACCCTTAAAATTACTCCCTCAAAAAATGTCACCTTAAAAGACTACCCCTTGTAAAAACTTTTATTGAAAATCATACCTACGGAAAAAAGCACGTCTTGAAAAACTACCCCATGTAAAAAGATTCCTGGTAAATCAGCCCCACTCCCGAAGAAATATCTCCCAAAAGGAACAATCCTCCTAAAAATCATCTTTACGAAAAACCATTCCTAAAATTCATCCCCCAAAAAAACCATTCCATAAAAATCACTCTTTGAAATAGCAACCCTTAGAAAAATTCACTTGTTATTTGTACTACATAAATATTCAGACGCCCCTCGCCCCCCCCGCTCATCATATTTTTGAACTGAAACTACTAATTTCCTACTAATTTATTCGATTATTAAAATATCTCGTTTCAAAATAATCGATTATTAAAATATATTGATTATTCCCATCACTATTTACAATAGTTCAGAGTTTTATACGAGTGGCGCATGAAATAAAAGTAAAGAAGTAAACATTTTACTTCATGCTTAATCTAGGAGAGGAAAACATTCGTTAGAATGTTTTTAATATTTTAATTAAAACCACGACGTTTGCTCTTAAAATCAAAGTTTGAAACTACTTTTCACAGCAAACGATTGTTAAAAAAAATCATACATAATGAAATGGAAAATAATGATTATTGTTTATTTAAATACTTACAATTAGAAGCAAAAAACTGGAAACCCCTGACAAAATCAAGTGGATTATTTTTCATAAATAATTATGTTGTTATTATGCCTCTAACTTTAGTTCTTTCATTAAAGTGACGTTTATAAATATTCAATAGCAACAAAAAGACAGACTTACAACATGTAAATTCTAAGAGACTTTTTAATATTGCTGAATAGAAAAACACTAATCTTCTTCATCAAAAATTAAAGTTGTAGGTCGTCAAAGTAAAGAATTTTGGATTACAATTTCATTTGTAAAATCATTAAATAGATATGTTTCAAAATTATTCTGAATTGTATAAGGCCCAGTTGCACCAAAAATGTTGAACTGGTTCAACTCTGAACTTAAGTTCAAAGTGACATTAGAACAATAGGAACGGTCATCTTGAACTCGAGTTTATCGTGCAACAGGGCCTAAATCTATATTAATAATGCTATACAAAAAACTAAAACTACACTACTGCTCCAAGTATATAACGCACCACCCGTAATTTCTCGAACATTTTAGTAATGTTTATTTTTGTGTATTTCTTTGAATCTTGTGTTTATTTTTACAGGTTGCAAAATATGAAATGAAATAAATACAAAGCTGAACAAATTATATAATCATAATTATGAGTGCGTTTTCTCAATTTAATTAGAAATATTTGAATTTCATTTGAATTATGATGTTCAATTTCATTTAAAAAATTAAATATGTTGACAAAATTAATTCGAATTCTAAAAATCTATTTTGATAATAATATAGGGGAAACTAAAACTGGAACAAATTACATTATCGTATGAGTGCCTTTTCTCAATATAATTTGATAGATTTTCAATTGAAATAATTAAAAAATAAGATTTGTTGTCAAAATTAATCCGAATTCTAAAAATCTATGTCGATAATAAAAACTTAAACTATATCAAATTACATGATTGTAATTAAGAGTGCGTTCTCTCAATATAATTACATAGATTTTTTATTACAATAATTCAATTTTGGGGTTGAATTTCATTTGAATTTTAATATGTTTATATTAAGATATACAAGGTGTGCGTATTTCAACAGAATGTATGGGGAACTCGATTATTTGAAAAGAGAGTCGGTTAAATCAGAGCAAAGTTCATATTTTAGAATCTAATAATAATCTGAAAACAAATTTAAAATACCTTCTTCCGTTTTTGAGATATAGTCATAAACGGATTTTTTTAATTAAAAACTATTGAAACTAGATTACACAGGCACATTTTAAAGAAAAATCTAGTAACATACTTTATTTTAACATAACTATAATGTTTAAACGGGGACCATAGTCAACTTTTGTTTCTCTTATGGCCGCTATTTTGGATTTTTATATTTTATTCTGAATTTAATAATGCATCACACTTAAAGTTTATTGTATATTTGATATGTAAAATTTTACTCATTTGTTTTTTGTACAGAGTGCCTTGGAAACAGTTGAGTAGCTCACTCATTTGACAACTCCCAGGGCCCATCATTTTCTTACATATCACCCTTGAGGACAAGCATCCAGCTGATTTAGTACTGTACTGATAAAAAAAATTATTTGTTTATAAACGAAATACTGCTACTAGTTTTGCGTTAACATTACTAATAACTATAAAAAAATAGATTTTTCAATAGAGTAATACAAAATATAAGGAATTTATTTTATTGGCATGACATGTATACGCTAGATTCGCAACGTATATCCAAAAAGTAGACGCAAATTCAAAAATGGTTTCCAATTATTCAGCAAAATTTGTCAAAATTGGGTATAACCAATGAGTACAAATTTACACAGAGCTGCAACCTCAGCTAATAGCGTCACGCCCTCTCGTGTGTGTCGACATCTAGTTCGACTGTTGAAAACTCATTAATAGCTGAAGTGAGAAGTTTTCTGTTTAAAATCACAAAAATAAACCCAGAGGTCAATGACTTAATCGAATAGCATGAATACTCATACCAGCGATTAAATTGCTAGAATCGTATCTCTGTCATTTTAGAAAGTAAAAACAAGCTCCGCTCTCTCTCTCTCTCTCTCTCTCTCTCTCTCTCTCTCTCTCTCTCTCTCTCTCTCTCTCTCTCTCTCTCTCTCGCATAACGCCATAACTCTGTTATTTATTAATCGATTTGAATGAACTTAAAAACAAAGTCAATCGAAGTTTCAATATGTAAACTAATATTTATATCATAAATTGACACTAATTATATATTTTTTCAAAATTAACATTGCCAAATAAAAGTCAAGTTCAAATTTTTAAATGGCTGCATATACTTTTCATATTTTATTATATTGAACGTTTTTGTGAATCCAATTATGGTTAATATGTTGATTTTAATTTCAGAATTATGTTAGAAAAAAATATAATAAATATTGTTCACCTGATTTTTTGGCAATAAATGTAGTGTGTCTTGAAACAAAATTGGACTTTTAATACTGATAAAAATTTATAAATAGAATTAGTATATATAATCAGCTTAAAAGATTCAACACAACTTGTCAACTAACCGAACAAAATAAAGGATAGTTAATATTTTTTAAACTTTAGAATATTTTAGTGTTTTATACGCGTGGCGCATAAAGTAAAATTTCGAGTTTAAAAAAGCCCCGTGAAAATGTTCTACGCCTGGCTTTTCTAAACTCGAAATTTGACTTCATCCTTAGTCTGGGCGTGGACCGTCAAGAATTTCAATATGTCGGGATTTTCAATATTTCTAGATTTTTGTCAATTTTTCACAGTTTATTATATTAAATGCAACTTTAATATTTAATAAATACTGTATTTCGTAGGAATAGAATATTAACTCATTAAGAGCCGAGCAAATTATAAAGTTAACTGTAAAAGTTGATTTTAGGTAAAATTTTGCATCTTCTTTTCTGATTTGAATAAATAATTTATTATATTACATACATCCATTTAATAAAAGAGTTAAATTTAAATTTAACATGATATAAATACTAGTTTACATATTAATAATTGTAACTAGTGCTGCAACTAATTTGCTACAATGTAAAAGTATCCTGGTATTCGTAAAGTTTGGCCGGGAAAGCAGAAAGCAGAGAGGATTTATTTGTTGACGTAAATGTGTGTATGTTTATATTAAACGCCCTTGACGAGATAACGCTGCGGCGCGGCGGCTCCCGTGATCAGTGCCGATCGGAAACACATTCACCAAGCAGTTCATAAAGTCTCCACCGTATCCCCCGTGGCAGCATTTTCCAGCCGATAAATACGGCTAGTGTGTGACGCTGAAAACCCTATTGGTTACCTCTTTTTGTAGTAATTACTCAATGGTATAATCTAATTCCTAATAAACGTCCTTTTCTGTGTGAAGAATAATACATTTTTATTGTTGCTATTGATATAAACACGACACTTTTTTTAGATTTTATATTATGTGTGATAATCGATACTTATTATTATTATTACAAACGATTGACAGTTATTAATAATTGTTGACTGCTAACAATGAATGACTGCTTCTAAGATTTTGTTGATTAATAGATATGACGAAATTGTTTCCAAGGCACTCTTTACAAAAACGAAAATATTATAATTATAAATATCAAATCTGAAATCAGGTATGAGTGTTCAGGAAAAAATATTCTTTCAAAAAATATAAAAATCTGAAATGGCGCCCATAAGAAAAACAAAAGTTGGTTATGATCTCCGAGTAAATGTTATATAAATCTTAAAACAATATATGCTACTTGATTCGTCATTAAAAAGTGCCTGTATAATGTCAAAGTTCTAAATATCTAGATTTTGTCGTTTTTGAATAAAAACATAAGAAACATTTTTCAAAACTTCAGTTTTTTTCTGATATCTTGAAAACAAACAAAAATATTTCCAAATTGTTTTTAGATTATTGGTAAGCTCTGTAATACGCAACTTTGTCCCAATTTAACCAACTCTCTCATTCTGTCGAAATGCGGACACCCTGCATTGTCAAAATTAATCCGAATTGTAAAATTCTATTTTATGAATGCTATACGGAAAACTACAATCTGCAAGCCATTTACATAGGGCACTAACACTGGCCGTAAAATGTTGTCAATATACCGAATCGCGTTAAGACTTGCTTCTAAAAAAACTAGAGGAGACCGACTACCATATGCTTTCGCCCCCCAAACCATAACTCCCTGTGTAAGAGCCGTATGTCTTTCAACAGCAAATTGTAAAATTGTGCGTTCACCGCGTCGACGTCTTACTCTTCTGCGACCATCATGAGCCCATAAACAGAACCGAGACTCATCGCTGAAGATAATGTTATTCCATTCATGGGTCCAATGTTGTCTTTCCCTGCACCAATCAAGTCTTGCTCTGCGATGCTGCGGAGTAAGAGGTAGACACAATTGTGGACGGTAGGATCTTATACCAAAACTGCGGATTCTTCTGTAAACATGGATACTCTTCGGCCATTTAGAGCCAACCAGTCATTTTCCAATGCCCGCGACGTTGTAAACCTGTCCCTTAAAGTTGTAAGACGAAGAGCTCGATCTTCACGCTCAGTGGTGCTTCTTGGACGTCCTGATCCAAGTCTACGTCGATTCTCTCCAGCTTCGGACCATCTAGACCAGCGTACGATCACCGATAAACTACGGCCTACCCTTTCAGCAATAGCACGAACCGAAAAACCCGCTTCTCGCATTCCAATAATGCGACCCCTTTCAAATTCACTTAGATGATGATATTGTACACGCCGACGAACACGGGGCATCTTTTTATGATTTACAAACTGAAACGTCAAACTACTCAGAGGCTACTTGGATATTAGAAGCATTAAAAAATCAGCAGCTCTTCATAATGGTGAAATCAAGGAAAAATACCATTAAATAGTAACCAAAACAATTGATTTTTTGATCATCGATGCCGTTCATTTACATGATCAAATTCTGTAAATTTCATTAAAATCGTCCAATAAATACTTTTGTTCTGATTTTTTTGAAAGGCAGTATATATATATATATATATATATATATATATATATATATACAGGGTGAGTCGGGAGGAGCGCACCAAACTCAATGAGTGTATTATACACGTGAAAATAATGTAAAAAAACTCATTTGTTCTTATCCGATTTTTATTTGTTTTCAAGTTATAGCATATTAACAAATAAACAAGTTATTATACAAACAAATTTTCTTAATCATAGCGTTCTTTCAACAAATGTTCAAAATTACCGCCATTGACTTCTAAACATTTTCTGCTTCGTCTACGAAGAGCGTTTGTTGCTCTCCCAATTGATTCATTTCTTTCTTCTTTTATATGGGCTGCAGAATTCTCAGTTCGTCTAATTAGTGATTCCCGTGTGTACACTTTTATTTTGTAGACTTCATTTTTCATCCAGCCCCATAAACAAAAATCTAGTGGTGTGAGGTCTGGAGATCTTGCTAGTAGTTGCATCTTCTTCTACTAGATACAGAATATTTTCTACTTCTACAAAACCTTGTCGAGCAGCGCGCTCATATGTTATGTTAGCACTGGGAAGCTTACCAGTGTCGCACAATTTGTTGAAAACTCTAATAAATATGTTTTTATCAGGATGTCTTTGGTGTGGAAAACGTTCACGATATTCTTCAACAGCAGCTGTAGCATTTCCATTACAGAAACCATATACAAACACCATATTTGCATATTCTAAATTTGAATAAGTATGTGGCATTTTGCAACACTAACAATCACATTAATTCGAACTTAAACGTTCAGTTACTGTTCACCGTACACTGACAGTTCATCAAAATGTCAGAATTATCAAATGTTTATAAGCCTCAAACATGGCATACTTTGATAATGTTAAAATTCAGATAGAAGTGGAAAGCTAGATGAACATTTTTAATTACGCCATAACTTGAAAACAAATGAAAATCGGATAAGAACAAATGAGTTTTTTTACATTATTTTCACGTGTATAATACAATCCTAGAGTTTGGTGCGCTCCTCCCGACTCACCTTGTATGTATATATATATATATATATATATATATATATATATATATATATATATATATATATATATATATATATATATACCGAGTGTCTGGGATAAGGGGCGAACATAGGAATTTAACATGTAAAATTAAATATGTGTAATATTAGCTCCCCTATTCATTTTAGAGAAAAATTGCAAAGGAATATTTTTTAGAGTATTAAAAACTGTATTAAATGTATCGATTTAATTTACGTTTCTACCAGAATCCATATTATCAAAATGCTACCAAAGAAAGTTGAATGATGAAAAATAATTAATGCATGCTTGTCCTTTGAGAAAAATCATAATAATAACACGTAATTAATGGAAGAAAGAAAAGTAATTTATTATCAAGATAATTTATAGAGGTGTCAGATTACAAACAGTTCGTGATTTATTTTTGTTTAAATTTTTATTTTACTGTATCTACGCCCAATGGGAAATGTTAGAGCAAGTACTCAAAAAGTTCTCCATTCTGGTGTAAACAATAACCCAATCTGTTATAAAATACCTGCCTTACATTAGCCAACTGCCTATGTGTAAATCTGCAATTCACAAAAATTGCTTCCCGCAAAGATTCAATATTTGGATGGCGTTTTTTATAAATTTTGTTTTTCAGGTGACCCCATAAAAAGATATCGCATGGTGTTGAATCAGGAGATCTTGGTGGCCAGTTGATAGTGCCACCGCGACCAATCCAACAATTGGGAAAATTAACATTTAAATATTCCCTCACATTTAAACCATAATGGGCCGGACATCCATCATGCTGATACAATATCTCCTGATTTTCACGTGCAACTTCTTCCAACGCAGGGCCAACCTGGTCGATTAAAAGGTCTAAATACGAATTCGAATTTAAATTTCCATAAATTTCAAATGGCCCAATAATATTATTGTTAAAAATACCAGCCCAAATATTTATTTTTTGCGGGAACTGGGTTCTAGTTTACAAGCGTATCCGTGGATTTTTCTGGGTCCAGGATCGCGTGTTCTGTGAGTTGGGCTCGTTATTAAGAGTAAAGGTGCATTTATCAGTAAAACAGATAGACTGCAAAAAGTTTCGGTCTGTCTTTGATCGATCCTGCATTATTTCACAGAATACACGCCTGCTTTCTTCATCCACTAGTACTTTCTCCTGATGACATTGATGTTTGTAGGGATGGTATCCATGCTTCTTCAGAATCTTATGTACAGAGAATTTATACACGTTGCACTCACGAGCAATACATCGTATGCTAGTTGTTGGTTCAGCATTTATCAATCCAAAACTCTTTCTTCCAATTCATTGTTGCATCTTCTGTTCCGTTTGCCTTTAGGGATAATGTTTTCGAATTAATATTTGTTGAAATTGGACTATTAAAATACCTTTTGAATCATCTGCCGCTTTACTTGCTGTATTTTCAAACTTTTTCACAAACTTGGTAATGGTTGATACAGACGGAATTCGCCGATTGTTAAATTTAACCGAAAATAAGTCACGAACTCTGCGTAAACTGACGCCACTGTAAAATGTTTTTATAATGAATACCCTCTCTTCATTGGGGAAAGTTAAAATGTTGGCAATACTCCAGTATAAGGAGAGGGGATTTGCAGTTTCCAGTGGAGTGGAGGGAAGGGATTGTAGTGCCTGTGCATAAGGGAGGAGATGCAATGGTAGTTAACAACTACAGAGGAATCACACTAATGGATAGCATATACAAACTAAAAAAAAAAATATGCTACCGGAAGTCCAGGCTGGTTTTAGGAGAGGACGATCAACTGTGGAGCAGATAGCTACATTGAACTGGCTGATTGAGAGAGAGAGTTGTGCAAAAGAGGGAAAGTATACCTGTTGTGTGTAGATCTGAAAGCTGCGTTTGACTCGGTAGATAGAGAACGAGTGATAGAGTGTTTGAAAGGATTGGGTGTGTCTAAGCAAGTGGTGAATTGGGCGAATGAAGTATATAGGGAAACGTGGTGCAAGGTGAGAATGGGTCAGAAAGTGTCGCAGTGTTTTGAAGTAGAGAGAGGAGTTAGGCAGGGGTGTCCACTTAACCCACTACTGTTCAACCTGTACGTTGTCGATTTGGAGAGAGTCTTAGAGCTGGGACAATCAGGTGCAATAGTGGTGGGAAGCAAGAAAGTGTGGAGCCTAGCGTATGCGGACGATGTGGTGGTTATTGCGCAAAGACTATGAGTGAACTAAAGGAAATAAAAGAGAGGCTTGAAAGGTATTTTGCGAAAAGGAGATTGACAGTGAATGCAAAAAAAAAAAACGAAGTGGATGGTATGTAAGAAGGGGACTGGAAGAACTTAGATGGATGGATGGATGGGTGAGAGAATTTAAATATCTCGGGTATATGTTTGCTGAAAATGGTAGCAGAGCCCGACATATTGATTTTGTATGTAAGAAGGTGAGAGTTGCGATGGCACAGATGCGGAGAATATGGGAGGATATGCTTGGGGAGAATGTTGGGATGAAAATGGTATGGTGGGATGCATGTATAAGAGCGATATTGTTGTATGCAGTTGAAGTGTGGGGAGTGAGTAAGAATGATAAGATTGAAAGGGTACATCTGCAATACTTGAAGAGAATAATTGGCCTGGAGAGGATGACTCCAAATTATAGAGTATTGCAGGAGTGCCAGAAAATGTCAGTAGAATGGGTAGCTGCGAAGAGAGTGGTAAAGTTTAAGGTGAGTGGGTTGTGGAAAGAAAGGCTGGTAAGAGAAGCGTGGTATGAGTGTTATAGGGAATTTCAAGTGAAAGGGGTGGGTGTTAGATGGATGATATAGAGAGAAAGATTGGACCAGAAAGTAGGGTGGTCGGGGTTGATGGTGAGGGAGAGAATAGCGCGGGTGGAAATGCTTGAGGTTGAATATAGTGAGAGGTTGAGGGATGTTGAGCTACAGGAGCGCCAGGAAAAAAATAAGAAAAAGCAGCTACAATCCTCATTATAAAATAATTCAAGTTCACGCAGGACCGCCGCGTTATTTTAAGACATTAAGTGCGGATTGTAAGCTCGGCTCAGATGTGGAAATGAGGAGAGAGGAAGGAAGGTATGGATAGGAGAAGTATATATGAGATGTGTATTTTGTGGGAGAGAGAAGGATGAATAGGAGCACTGGATGAATGAATGCCAAGCAATGAGGATAAAAATAAGTATGAAAGGTAGTACGCGTGTCGAGAGCTTGTGTGAGAGCGGAAGAGGGATAGAGGTGGTGAAGGAAGTATTGAGAGTAAGGCCAGGGAGATGTAGTTAGCTGCTTTGCGAAAGGGTAGAGAAGAATGTTGTTTTGATTTCATATTTTTATTCTATTATTACTATTATTTTTATTTTAAAGAAAAAATGTTAGTTTTTTTAAGAATTTTGTTTGTGTTGGATTATGCCAAATAAAAGTTATACTACTACTATATGAAAATTAAAATTGGCGTATTTAAGAAAAAACATAAAATTGATATTTTGTATGTTTCTGTTTAATATATTAGTACTAATTTTATGTCAGATTTAAAGAATGTTTTATATTTAATTTGTCATAATAGAGGTCACTTAGATTTTAACATTTTAAGATCACTTATTGTCAAAATTGACAGTCTTTAATTCATTTACTTATAGAGGCATCCCCTAGGTACAAGTAGAGATATAAATCATATTTTTATCTTATTCTTAAGAAAAGTTACAGACAGACTTCAAGATGCCTTTTAGAGGTCAAAATTTTAGAAATATTTTTTTTACTTAAAAAGTATAAGAGATAAGTGTACAGGGTGGCCTAAATTAGATGCTACTATAGGGAATCTCGGTTATAAGAAGATGGCGCATCCTCGAGCACCTTTTTTTAAGGAAAGCTCAATGTCGAAAACAGAAATTAGCTATCGTCTTTTTTTTCAAGTTATAGCCAAAAGTTCAATATTTTCCATATTCGATTTTTATTAATATCTCAGTCATTTATTATTTTTATCAGGATAAGAATTGTATGTTCTGCAGCTACTTTTTCGAGGAGAAACGAGTGCATTTTTCAGATTATTTCTATCTTTATTAATAAAAGAGATACAGCCCAAAGTTATATTTTGTTAAATAAGTTGGCTGTGCTATTTATAAATTTGTTATTTTTCTCTCTATTCATTGATATATAATATGTTGATGATTATTTGCAATTTATTGAGGTATATTATATTTTTATTAAATTTTAAATATTTCTCATTAAACGCAGTAGGCTTGTAAATAAAATGATGCCTGTTACGCATAAAACAAAAAACAACAACGTTGTTATTATATTAGTTGTTTGTTGTATTGTGTTGTGTATTAATAAACTAAGTGTTTAAACATGAAGTACGAAAATTACGAAAAGTTTGATATGTTAGAATGCTTTATTCAAAGCAACAGTAATTCTAATATTGCCTTGGAAACATATTATACTCGATATCCGGAGAGAAGACAGCCCGATAAATTCATATTCCAACGGTTAAAGGCGAATCTCATCAACCACGGTTCCTTTACTACCCCGAGATCCAGAGAATATAATATATTAGACACAGAAGAAGCTGGACTTATTGCTATTGGGGCTGTAATTGTAAATCCAGAAATATCAAGTAGGCAAATAGAAGACAAACAAAGAATTTCAAGAAATCCTGCCTTAAGGATTCTGAAAGAAAAAAATCCGTCCTTACACGATTCGAAAAAAACACTATTTGAACCCTGAGAATTTTGTAACTGGTACAAAGCTAGATGTTTAACAAATCCCAACTTTTACAACGACATTATTTGGACCGACGAGGCATACACCGATGTGAAGTTTTGTTATAGTACAAATTTGAAACATTTTTCTACGAAATGTTCATTGTTAGAAGGACTTAAACGTTACATTGCTTTATTTTCGTTTTTAAAGATGAAATTTGTATCACGAATAATTAAGCCTTCACCTTGGCGAAAATGACAAGTAAATGTTATAAAATCGCACGAACGTTTGTAAATTGTGTATGTTCAGATTTCCGTGCCAGCATTATTATAAGGTAATGTTTTTCAAATTTTATTTTACAGAGACATGTATCACGGGGGGATATTATGGACTTTGACTTTTCGAATCAAAGGCTCCCGATCAAAACAAGTTAATATAAAAAAACTGGCCTGATGTCTGATTCGGTACCCCCCTGATTAACTCTTAATCTAACACAATCACTTAATAATTAAAATTCTGTACTTACCCTAACCGGTTAGGAAGCACTCATGAGATTTATATTATTTCACTTATAAATTCGTTAGTCAGGAAATAATTTCGTAAATGTTATTCAAAATGAAAAAAGATTTTTGTTTGTTTCAAATTAATAAAAAAATATATACAAAGGTTTATTAATAACAACAAACAAAATAAGGAATAACAAATAATAAAAAAATGAATGTACGATAAAGGAGAAATAAACGAAAAAGAAATAAATAAATGAAATAAAAAAATATTAACAAAGAAACGGCACACAAAACACAACTTACAATGTTTACGCTATAACTTTTTAGGCGACGGTCTGATAACTCGATTATACTTGTTTAAACACTGTTTTTCAACTGACTTAAGTTATCAGCCCTTATACATATATGGTAGCCCGAAAATCGCATCCCCCACTACTAATTTTGGGAAACGCTAACCATTTTTCGCCCGTATGCCCTTGAAACAAATGAGTTTAACTTGGGTTCAGGCGAAAAATGGTTAACCAAAAAAATAAAAGGTGAATAAAATGAACAATAAAAAGTAGTATGTGTTCTACATGCCCAAATATAAATATAAATAATATAAAGTATTTACAAATCGAAAATATGGTTATGTTGATGTTTCCCAGGGAAAAATCATATCACGAAAACCTTCTTTCCCATCAAGCAGCTAGAAGTGTTAAATTAAATAAGAAATGAAAACAACAAAAAAAAGTGTTAGCCAGTAAGTAACATCTTTGTTCGTGATGTATATCACATTAAAGGTCTTTCTCTTAGCTATTTAATTGTGCATTTGCAGAGTCGATGTGATTCGCGATTTTCTTAGAAACCGTGAGAAGCGAAAAATGCTGCGGATTTTCCAATCTATTTATTGTTGGTCGAATATTCCGTACGTGTCTTTGTCTAATTATTCTGACGTCACAAGCGTTTTTGCCAAAACCAAATGTTGGCACGGCCTTTTGGGCCAGATAAACGGCTGCGTGTTTGCACGTGAAACAACGGTCGTAAACCGTTTAGCCTATTCTTGCACTTAGGTAGCTGAGAGAAAGGACCAGTCGAGGATTACTGAAATCTCGGACAAATCTTCTAGCTAGCATTATGGGCGTTTCAGTATTAATGACATTCATAAACACAAATTCTAAGAGACACGGATTTTACCAGTTTGCAAATAATAAAATAGGATTAGGTTAAGCCCGCAAATGAATTTGGGGTGTAACTGAATTTTTGTTATACTCGCTTGGGAAAAGCGACGATAACACATGTACTGAGCCTTTTGTAATGAAACGAGGCAAATATGTTTTTTTTCACTTTTCTGCATCTTTAACAAACAAATAATTTATTTTATTTTATTTCGAAGTAGACCTAAAAACATAAATGATTTCTTCGTTAAATAAAAAAGTTTAAAAAAATCTATTTGCTCCGTTTCGTTACATACATGTCTCTGTAAAAGAAACTTTAAAAATATTATCTCATAATAATGCTGGAACGAACATCTGAACATACACAATTTACATCACATATGGGCAACCCCCAGCCCGCGGGCCAGATCCGGCCCGCTGTAAGATATGATCCGGCCCGCGAGACATTGTGAAAAAACCCAAATACAAAAATATTACATTAGGTACTTATACTCACGGGAGTGACAGTGAGGCGCCAAACATCAAATTCTTTGATGTTTGCCGCCTCACTCTTTGATAATCGCCGCCACTCGACTTGCTGGATCAAATTCTTTAAGGTTTGCCGCCTCACGGGCGACACATCAAAAGATTTATTGCTTCTCAATTATTCTAAACTAGTTTATTCCAAATTATTCGTTCATTTTACCTATATAAGCGGGTGGATGGCCCGAACGTTAGTTCAGTTCTATTTGAGCTACCGAGGTGATAACTAGGACAAGCGATATCTTAAGTGGTTACTAACTATAGTTTATTATTAAGTTTATTGAACGAACAGTAAACAAAACTGATGTCTGGTGGAAAGAAACGGAAAGTAGATACAGAGGGTAGCCATTTTCAAGAAAAATGGACTGAAAAATTCTTTTTATCTTGCACAATGGTAAGCCTATTTGTTTGCTGTGCAATGAATCCATTTTAGTAATGAAAGAAGAAGACAGGACAATTAAGAACAGACAAAATCCAGAAGATTACCGCAAATTTGGAAAAACAGCAACAAATGTTTCATAAACAAAGAACACAACTTGATAATGTTGTGAAAGCCAGTTTTATAGTTAGCTCAAAATTGGCAAAGGCATTAAAACCATTTGCCGAAGGAGAATTTATCAAGGAGTGTATGTTAGAAGTTTGCGCTATTATGTGTCCTGAAAAGAAAAAAGAATTTGAAAAAATTAGTTTGTCAAGACGAACTGTTCATCGACGTATAGAAATGATATAAAAACAACATTGACTGATCGAATGGCTGGATTTGAATCATTTTCCATAGCATTAGACGAGAGCACCGATTTGTCTGCCACAGCTCAACTGGCTATATTTATTCGAGGTGTTGATAAGGAGTTCACTGTTACTGAGGAATTGCTTGCTTTACAGCCGCTAAAAGGAACCACTACAGGAGAGGATATTTTTATTGAAGTTCAAAAGGTATTCACAAGTTTTGGCTTGCCATGGTCAAAATTAATTGGAGTATGCACTGATGGTGCACCTTCCATGGTCGGCTTACGTAAAGGTTTCATCGGAATTTTAAATGAAAAAGCAACAGAATTAAATGTGCAAAATAATTATTTATGTACCAAGTCAGTAAAATAAGACTTTATCGAACGAGTCTGAGGTTATGAGACGAGCGAGCGGAGCGAGCGAGGTGAATAAAGACGAGTTCGATAAAGATATTTTACTGACGTGGTGCATACAAAATTTTATCGCCAATCTTAAAAATAAATGAAAAAGTATAGGATTTTTTATTTAAATTAAAAAAAAAATAGAAAATATGTATTATTATTTAAACAAACACTACGAATTAATCAAGATATTAAACCACTCTATTTGTTGTATATGTGGAAATTGATGGTGCATCCTGTGGCATTATTTAAATTTATTCCTGATGTTGACCCATCAACGGAAAAATTTTGTGGAAAATGAATATTTTCATTTTGATGTAAAGTTGTGGCAGTGTTGTCATTGATATCAAAACG
Organism: Philonthus cognatus; assembly: GCA_932526585.2. Taxonomy (NCBI): domain Eukaryota; kingdom Metazoa; phylum Arthropoda; class Insecta; order Coleoptera; family Staphylinidae; genus Philonthus; species Philonthus cognatus. Next base: position 46,702 of record CAKOBO020000029.1, on the reverse strand, counting down.
GTGCGCAATTTGATCACTACCCAAAATCGTTTTTGCAATCTTCGTTTTGTTCAATATTGATTCCTCAACATAGGACTCAGCAACGGTATCACTCTTCCACCCTCCATGACGTTTCAAATTTTCTTTGCTGCCCCCTGCATTAGCAAACAAAGTAGCAGACGACCTCCGAAAACAATGACCAGTATATTCTGACGGATTTGGCAAATTTAAATAGTTCGCAATTTTACATGGTATGTTTCCAAAAGTGTGGATACCCACAGGCTGCACTGTGCATTTACTTTTTCTATATGTAATAAAAAATCTATCATGTTTGGTCTGTGCGGGACGAAGTTTGGCATATTTTTTATATAACTCAATCGGTTTAACGTGTCCTTCGAACTCTGATGTTACGACAAATACTCTTGGTTTATTAGTTTTCGTGTGTCTTATATGCACAATCAATACAGTATCCTTGTCTTCTATATCATCAACTTTAAGATTTACTAATTCATTATTACGGCAGGCTCCAGCAACGCCAAAAATAACACAAATCTAAAATAATATCTACATTAATAACAAATATGCTTCGATAATTGATTACTATCTTACCTTCATCATTAAATATATTTCATTTGGTGCATTCAATAGAAACTGTATTATTTCTTCTTGTGTGAGAACTTTCGATTTTTTTGCCGTGTAATTTTTTGATTTCTGTTTTAAAAACGCCGTAAGTTTCTTATATTGGCTTATATCAACGTCGTTTTTTACCGAAAGAGATGCTTTTAACATAGAATAATATGACCATAATGTTGCTGCTTTATATTCCTTGGATTTTTCAGAAAAATATGTCAAGAGAACGTTTTCGCTAATTTTTTTAATGTTATTTCTGTCACACCAACTTGTGAATAAATCGTGTTGACGATTATAAATATGTCTAGACTTACTTGGAAGAATTTCGAGCGTTGTTTCTATCGCTCTTTCGCGTATTTCTGGTGGAGTACATGGTATTTCAAACTCTTCACTACTCATGTTTTTTTTTGACAACTAAACTGACAGGATTCGACCTCCTTAGATTTTGTTAGTGTTGTCCCATAATGTTACTTGTTGAAAGTAGTAAAATAATGGGACGGTTTAGTGCCGCAAATGGCGATAATAATAGATGTATTTAGTGCCGATTGGCGATAAAGATGATTTGATAGTCCTTCATTGCATTATCCACCAACAGAACTTGTGTTCTAAGTCCATTCAACTCCAGAATGTTATGAATGTGGTAGTAAAAACTATCAACTTTATTCGATCCCGAGGGCTTAACCATCGTCAGGTCAGTTCAAGGCGTTTTTAGATGAAATATCAGCTGAATATAACGACGTAACATATTATTGTGAAGTCAGATGGCTGAGCAAAGGAAAAATGTTGAAACGGTTTTACGAGCTTAGAAATGAGATAGCAGACTTTATGAAAATAAAAGATAAACCACTATCTGAATTAAGTGACCCAAAATGAATATGTGACTTAGCATTTCTGGTCGATCTTACAGGCTATTTGAATGATTTAAATTTGAAACTTCAAATACAAGGACAGTTAGTAAATAATTTTTACAGCCGTTTAAAAGCGTTTCAGATCAAACTACGCTTGTTGGAGTCACAGATGCTGTCTAGTAACAGTTACCATTTCAACACGCTCTCTGTGTATGAAAATATTGCTTATGCTCAATATGCTGAAGAACTCAAGCTACTGTCGGAACAATTTTCAAACAGATTTTGCGAATTTAAAATCATGGAAGACTGTTTCAGTTTATTTGCTACTCCTACAACATATATTGTACAAAATGCTCCAATTCACTTACAAATGGAGTTGATCGAGATTCAAGAAAACTCATTCCTAAAATCCAAATTTGAAGACGTAGAGTTGTGCGATTTCTACAAAAAATACCTAGAAGAAGACAATTTTCCGCAGCTTAGAAAATTCGCAAGAAGATTAATTTGTGCGTTTGGCAGTACTTATAAATGCGAACAGTTCTTTTCATTGATGAAAGTTAATAAATCAGCACATCGTACAAGACTGACTGACGATAATTTGGAAAAATCTTTACGTCTTTGTGTCAGTGGAATTAATCCAAATGTCGATGGATTAGTTTCCTAAATTCAAGCTCAGGTGTATCAATGATTTCGGTGTATTTAACTTTCGTAGTTTGTAACAATTGCAAATTTACCGATTTAATTATAATGTACCATTTTTGTAAATTTCATTTTGTTATTTCAATAAATTGTACTATAATAACATTGTCGTATTATTTCATGTCTAATATCTATCGCAAAAAATATTATCACTACTTTATAATGCACTAAGTACTTCTAAACGCGGCCCGCGAACGTATTTGCACGCTAAAGTAAAGTTTGGCCCTTAACATGTCAAAGGTTGCCCATACCTGATTTACATGGTCAACCCCCCCCCCACCCTCTTAACAAATTTTCGTGCCGTTTTATAACATTTACTTGTCATTTTCCGTAAGGTGCATTTTTGGCTTAATTATTTGTGTTTCTTAGAAATATGTTTGATTTATTGATAAAAACAAAAGTTAACATGGGGTACAATTTTTACCATGTAAGTCCTTAAGGCCATACTTGAATAAAACGCACGGTATAGGTTTGTCTGTATATCCGCCGCTTTTTTATTCTCTTATACAGGAAGATTTTCTTTTTAGTATACATACCCCAATTTTCTGTATACGCTGTAAATCTTTAAATATCCGTCGTTTTTTTTTTTATAATTCAGATTGAAGCTTTCAACGAGTGATTTCCACTCTCACACTAAGCATGAAGTAACATTTCGAGTTTAGAAAAGCAAGAAAATTTGTACTTACCGAGGCGCGCGAGCGAAGCGAGTTGCTTAATCTGGGAGTGGAAAACACTCGTTTTAAGCTTCAATTTTAACTCTTAAAAAAACAACGAATATCTGAAGATTTACAGCTTATGCATATTTATACTTAAAAGACAAATTTCCTATATTCTAGCAAAGTATTTAAAAAATCATTGCCCTGCATAGCTTAGTTTGCTTACCTATCATTAAGATAACTGTTTTTTTTTTTCAATTGAGCGAAAATTGAGATATGATTCAACATCATCAAAAGTATATACATTTTGCTGAGATAAAGAATGTCCTTTTCTTTATCTCAGCAAAATGTATACATTTTTTTAGAAAATAAATGCCAATTATAAGAAATACCAGACATTTTTAAACATCTTTAAAAGACATTTCTTTCTTGTCTCAACAACATTTTTATTTCATAGAAATGTTCAATTTAGTCAATATTGAAATTGTGTAATAAAATCAACGGCTCTAAAAGGATGTTTTCTTTGAAGAGTTGTGAAAAATTAAGAGATTATTTATTTTACATGAAATTTACAAACTTAACACAAAAATAAATAAAACCTGTGAATTTAGTAAAATCTCCCGTATAGATAATTAAATAAGTCACTCGGTTTGTTTTACTACTGTTTTATTTTTAATAGATTAATGAGAACAAAATTAAAGATAAAATCTGTGTTTTTTTTTATTAAAAGTAAAAAAGAAAATGTAATTCCTTTCAGAATCAATTAATTTTATTATATTTTTTAAAGCCGAAAAATATACTGCCTTTCAAAAAAATCAGAACACAAAGTATTTATTGGACGATTTCAATGAAATTTACAGAATTTGATCATGTAAATGAACGGCATCGATGATCAAAAAATCAATTGTTTTGGTTACTATTTAATGGTATTTTTCCTTGATTTCACCATTATGAAGAGCTGTTGATTTTTTAATGTAATTGCTTCTAATATCCAAGTAGCCTCTGAGTAGTTTGACGTTTCAGTTTGTAAAACATAAAAAGATGCCCCGTGTTCGTCGGCGTGCACAATATCATCATCTAAGTGAATTTGAAAGGGGTCGCATTATTGGAATGCGAGAAGCGGGTTTTTCGGTTCGTGCTATTGCTGAAAGGGTAGGCCGTAGTGTATCAATGATCGTACGCTGCTGGTCTAGATGGTCCGAAGCTGGGGAGAATGGACGTAGACTTGGATCAGGACGTCCAAGAAGCACCACTGAGCGTAAAGATCGAGCTCTTCGTCTTACAACTTTAAGGGACAGATTTACAACGTCGCGGGCATTGGGAAATGACTGGTTGGCTCTAAATGGCCAAAGAGTATCCATGGCTACTGTTTACAGAAGAATCCGCAGTTTTGGTATAAGATCCTACCGTCCACAATTGTGTCTATCTCTTACTCCGCAGCATCGCAGAGCAAGACTTGATTGGTGCAGGGAAAGACAACATTGGACCCATGAATAGAATAACATTATCTTCAGCGATGAGTCTCGGTTCTGTTTATGGGCTCATGATGGTCGCAGAAGAGTGAGACGTTGAAAGACATACGGCTCTTACACAGGGAGTTATGGTTTGGGGGGCGATAGCATATGGTAGTCGGTCTCCTCTAGTTTTTTTAGAAGCAAGTCTTAACGCGATTCGGTATATTAACAACATTTTACGGCCAGTGTTAGTGCCCTATGTAAATGGCTTGCAGAACCCCATTTTTCAGCAAGATAATGCCCGACCTCACACAGCGGCCATTACAAGACAGTTTTTTGATAGTGCCGAAATCAATTTGTTACCTTGGCCATCTCGTTCTCCAGATCTTTCGCCAATAGAACATGTTTGGGATATGATAGGTGTTAGAATAAGTAACTTACAGCGCCCCGCTAACACTGTAATGGAACTTAGAGGTCAAATTATCGAAGTTTGAAATGAAATACCCCAAGTCGATATTGACAGCCTGATTTCTAGCATGCCTCGACGTGTTAATGAGTGTTTGGGAAATCGTGGAGGCCCAACACATTATTAATTTTTATTCATTTGTTTCTTTGTTTTTCAAGTTGATTTTTTGATCATCGATACAGTTCGTTTACATGATCAAATTGTGTAAATTTTATTAAAATCGTGCAGTAAATACTTGGTGTTCTGATTTTTTTAAAAGGCAGTATATTTTCACTTTTCCTTCGTGATTTTAATTGAAAATCGCCTCCATCTCTAAATTTCTTTTAAAGTGATTTTTCTTGAATTAGTTTTCCATCTTTTATTTGCCTTTTTGACTTTTCATTAACATTATTTCTGTCTTCTATTTCACTTTGCTTTTGTGATTGCCCAACAGAGTTATTAACATTCATAAAAATACGTTCCATTTCCTTTTCAATATCCTGCTGTGACTTGCAGTTCTTACTACAGACGCTTCCTTTAATTTCCATTTTATTTTCAAGAATTTTGTGAGACCCAACTTTATTCGATTTTCTTATGGCGCCTCGTGGTTTGTTATCTTTTCTTTCTAATTGACATTTGTTGCCGTTACTTTGCGCAGAATTATCTTTGCTCTTTATAGTTTCTGAAGAAATATCTTCAATATTTATCCTTTCGTCTTTTTGGTCCCTTTTCGATTTGTCTTTGGTTCGATTATTATCAAAGCTTTTCATGCCGTCTTTTATTGCAAAAATATTGTTTTTTATTCGGTTACTTTTTAACAAATTGTCCTTGATTTTTCTTTCAGAATTATCTGTTTCTGTTTCTTTATTAAACGGAATCTCCTTTTACAAAAAATCTATCGTTTTCTCTTCATTTGTTTTTAACAAATTATCTTTAATTAATAAAAAAGTGTGTTTCAATATCTTTCTGCTTGTTTTCGACGAATTATCTTTAATTTGTTCATTTTTATTAAAAAAATGTCTTTTTGTTTTGCTGTTTTTGTCAAATTATCCTTGCGTTCTAGGTAAATGTTTAATTGTTCATTTGTTTTCGGTAAATGATTCTTAATTTCTCGATTTCTTGTTGAAGAATTGCCTTTTACTTGCGCTTTTCTTCCTTTGATTGCGTCGTTATTTTTGTTTTGAATTTGTTTTAACTCAAGCTGTTCGTTGTTTTCAATAGTGTATAAAGTAACAGGACTTTTAGCGGTGCCGATTATTTCCTTAATGTTTTCTTTTGAGCAGGTAATCATTTCAATTGATTTATTAATTTCTTTTGAAGTATCAACAAACATTTTTCCTAAGCAAACTTTGCAGATTTTACAACAAATATTGTCTATACTATTAATTTCAAAAGATTTGTTTTCACTGTTGGCACTTTGCAACGAGTGATTCACATCTTAGCTTTCTGTAGAAATTTCAAAACTGACTTTCTCACCTTCTCGATGGGCACTCTTTCTTCTCTCCCTACTTTTATTTCTCTCTCTTTCCTGTCTTGATCTAACACGATTTTCCTGATGATCTTCTCTCCTTCAAATAATCCACTTTGCTTCGATGTTTCAGATTCTTCCTGCTCCGTCAAAATTCTTTTTCGGTTTCTTTGCTCTCTACCTTTAGTTTTCATTTTGTGAATTACCTGAGTAGATTGTGTAACTCCTATTAGATTTTCATTAAAATTATGTTAAGTGTTTTGAAATTGATTATTACTTAAACTATCGACAATTTCGCCTTCTCCAAATGTTAGTAAATTTTACGTTTTACGTTTCAAACCAACATATTTATAAAAATTCTCCACACAATATTGAATTTGATTGTCTATCAAAACACTGCTAATCCCGCCTTCTCTGTTTCCTCTAGCGTTTACTGTTTCTGACGTATCAATTTCAATTATATTAGGCCAACGATGTTCATTGACATTTTTATTTGCAATTTTTGACGTTTCTAAGTGTTTTAATTCAACGTCAATATGTTTAATCAGATTTTGATTGTCTGTTTTATGATTTTCACAGCTTTCAATCAACGAATTATCAATTTTCTCGTCTGTGTTTAATTCCAAATTTGCTGTTTTTGATTTTTCAGCTGGATTTAATTCACCATTAATTTGATTTAAATCACAGGCCCTAACGTTTTTATTGAAGTCGCAAGAAATATTTTCAACTTTAGTTTCATTGCACTCTAAATTTTTATGACAATTATTCATACTATTCTCAAAAGCTCCATTTAAGACACAATTAGTGTAATTGTTTTTGTTTTTCTTATTTTGATTTAAATTACATTCACCAGTTTTATGTAAACTGTTGCGTTAGTCGTTTTGATTCAAACCAGATATTATTGAAGTTTCTACGTGTCCATCACTCTGATTCCACTCACTATTACTTTTGTATTTATTAATTTCGTAAAAACATGTTCTTTTGGCACTTTGTTAGGTTGCAATATGTTCTGGTTTCTTATTTACTCCACTTGAATTTAATTCAGTTGGACTTTTGTTTATTTTATTGGTTAAATCAACTTGTTTTAAGTATGTTGCATATTTGTTGATTTTGCCAAATAGATCAGTTTGATTTAAATTAGTTGCACTTTTATTTACTCTGTCTGTTTGATTTAAATCAATTATACTTGTATTTATTCTGTAAAAATCATTTAAATTATTTGTACTTTTATTTATCCGATCTGTTTGATTTAAATTAGTTGCACTTTTATTTATTATGTTAGTATAAATTAAATCAATTCTACTTTTATCTGTTCCATCAGTATGGTTTGAATCAGTTGCACTTTTATTTATTTTGTCTGATTGATTGGCGTTATTTATTTTATCCTTTCCATCAATTTTGTTTAAATCAGTTGTACTATTATTTGTTTGTTCGCTTAAAATACAAATATTTGTCCTGTTATTTTCATCGTTTAGGTTATGTTTTTCTAATGTGTTGGTGTTATTTTGATAAGTTTTACTTAAATCAAAATGACTACAATTTTCATTCTTTTGATTCAAATCACAACCACTGTCATCACTCACATTCAGATCATCTGCGTCACCCTCATCGTTTAGCATTTTCTGGAGTTCGATCCCGCGTTGCCTTTCTAAAAATATCTGGCTCAACCTGATTTGTTTCAAATATTTCTTATTGCGGGGATCAGTTTTAAATCAGATCCTCTTATTGGATTTGTTCTCGATTTTATGTTTGTTATTAATTTCGCAATCACTTCTTCCAGTATTATGTTTGTCGATTAGTTTGTTCCCATTTGAAGATTTTTTGTAGTTGGAATGTGCTTTTGTATAAGAAATTGTTTGAGTAACAATCCTGTTTGCTGTATTGAAACCCGTTTCAGAATAAGTGTTTTGTTTGCTGTTGCTGACTTTAACAATTTTACTTTGTAAACGTAGGGAAAGCTCAAGTGTTCTTCGATTAGTGTCTGTTTGTTGTGATGATTGCGTGCTTAGTTCTCTTGTTGTTAGTTCAGTTGTAGTATTTTCTAATGAATATGGATCGTTTTTACTTCTAACACACCTTGCATTTCATAATATTCATCTCTTTTTAAAGATTTTAAATTTTGTGATTTATCTCTTGAGTCATGTGAAGAATCCCTTCTATATTCTCGTTCTGCATATTTTGATCCATTAGAAAAAACTCTTCTATATTCTCTTTCAGTATATTTTGAATTTCTTGAGTTTTGTGAAGAATCTTTTTTCATCCATTTACTTTCCGTACATTTTAAACTTCCCGAGTCTTGTGAAGAATCCATTCTAATCCATTCTCTTTTTGTATATTGTGAATGTCTTGAGTCTTTTGAAGAATCCCTTCTATATTCTCGCTTCTCATATTTAGAATCTGTTGACGAATCCCTTCTATATTCTCTTTCATCATATTTTGAGTCTCTTGAAGAATCTCGTCTATATTTCCTTTCTGTGTATTTCGTATAATTTAAGCTTTTCGAAGAGTCCTCTCTATATTCTCTTTCTGCATATTTAAAATTTGTTGAGTCTTTTGAAAAATCTGTTCTATCTTCTCTTTTTGAATATTTGGAACTTGTTAAGCTGTGTAAAGAATATTTTATATGTCCACTTTCTACAAATTTAGAAACTATTGTGGTTTGGCTTAGATGTGATTCGTTTTTTCTTTTAGTGGATCTTGAGTTTTGCGGTGAATGTGTTCTATATTCTCTTTCTGCTAATTTTGAGTTTGTTGAGTCGTGTGAAGAATGTTTTCTATTTGTCGATTTTCTTGATTTGTGATCTCTTCTATTAGATTTAGAATATCTTAAGTTTCCCGGTGAATGTTTTCTATATTCTCTTGAGTGTCTTTGTGAATGTGTACTATATTTACTTAATTTTCCTGGCGAATGTGTTCTATATGTCCTATCAGCAACTGTTGAATTTATTGATTCTTCTAAAGAATTCGTTCTATGTGCTTTTTCTTCTAATTTTGAATTTCTTAAGTTTGTTGTAGAATATATTCTGTTTTCTCTATCTAAAGATTTTGAACGGCTCGAAGTTTGTGATACATTGTGTTTTCTATGATAATCTCTTCCTGTTGATTCGGAATTTATTAAGTCTTGTGAAGAAACTATTTCAAGTTCTTTGTCTGCACGTTGCAAATTTCGCGATATATTGTGTTTCGATGACTTTAGATTTCTCAATTCCGGCGTGGAATATCTTCCTTTAGATCTTAAAACTCTCAAGTCTTCTGAATATTTTCCTTGTTCACTTTCTGTAGGTTTTGAATTTCTCACGTCTTCTGGATATGTTCCATAATACGTTTCCGCATATTTTGAATTTGTTGAGGTTTGTGAATATGATTTATCGTTTTCTACACTCATCCTGCCTATTTTTCTAAGAAATTTCAAGTTTCTTAGATATGCACTACTTGGTACATATTTTGAATTCCTTGAGTATTCTAATGAAAATTTGTTTCGTTCTCTTCCTAAAAATGTGGGAATTTGCAAGTGTTGGTCTTTCAGATTTGTCCAATGATTTTCTTCGGTGTTTTTACTGGTATTTCCTGTTTCTATACATGTTAAAAATTTTGAATTAATATTGTGTTCTGCTCCTACAGATTCGAAACTTTGTGATGAATTAGTCGTGACGCATTTTCTTTCTACAGTTATGGAATCTTCTGTGTTTTGTCGATTTGGATTTATGATTATATTTTGTAAGGAATATATGTTGTATCTTCTTTCTGCAGGTTCTGAACTAAATGGATTTTGTGATTTTAATCCTATTGTTGTAAAATCTTGCGAGTTTTCTGATTTTGAATTGATTTGTATATTTTGTAATGAATACATGTCGTATTCTCTTTCTACAGATTCCAATGTTAATGAATTCTGTTTCGAATTTATGCTGCACCCTTTTCTTGCAGTTGTTGAATCTTCCGAGTGTTGTGTCTTTGGATTGGTGTCCTCATTTTTCGAATTTACCCTTTGTTCGCTTTCAGTAGCTGTTAAGCCTAACGAATTTTGTGATGAAGATAAACTCTCTGCACTTTCTGTAGCTGTCAATCCTACAGATTCCGATGTTATTGAATTCTGTTTTGAATTCAAGCTGCACCCTCCTCCTATAGTTGTTGATTCTTCCGAGTCTTGTGTCTTTGGATTGGTATCGTCATTTTTCGAATTTGTGTTTCGTTCGCTTTCTGTAGCTGTTAATCCTGGCGAATTTTGTGATGAAGATGAGCTTTTTACACTTTCTGTAGCTGTTAATCCTAAAGATTCCAATCTAATTGAATTTTGTATTAAATTCAAGCTACTCCCTTTTCTTGCAGTAGCTAATTCTTCTGAGTTTTGTGTCTTTGGATTGATGTCCTCATTTTTCGAATTTACTTTTTGTTCAGTTTCTGTAGCTGTTAATCCTAACGGATTTTGTGATAAGGATGAGCTCTGTGCACTTTCGGTAGCTATTAAGCCAACAGATTCCAATCGTATTGAATTCTGTTTTGAATTTCAGCTGCTTCCTCCGCCAGCAGCTACTGAATCTTCTGAGCGTTGTATCTTTAGATTGTTGTGATCATTTTTCGAACTTACGTTTTGTTCAGTTTCTACAGCTGTTAATCCTAACGAATTTGGTGATGGATATAAGCTTTGTACACTTTCTGTAGCTGTTAATCCTACAGATTCCGGTCTTATTAAATTCTTTATTAAACTCAAGCTCCTTACTCCTCCTGCACCTGCTGAGTCTTCTGAGCTTTGTGTCTTTGGATTGATGTCCCCATTTTTAGAATTCACGTCTTGTTCGCTTTCTGCAGCTGTTAGCCCTAAAGAGTTTTGTGATGAAGATGGGCTCTGGACACTTTCTATAGCTGTTAATCTTGCAGATTTCAATCTTATTGAATTTATTATTAAATTCAAGCTACTCCTTTTTCTTGCAGTTGCTAAATCTTCTGAGTTTTGTGTTTCTGGATCAATTTTCGAATTTACGTTTTGTTTACTTTCTGTAGCTATTAATCCTGATAATTGTTGAGCTAAAGATGAGTTTTGTTCAATTTCTGCAGCTATTAATCCTGACGAGTTTTGTGGTGAAGATAAGGTACGTTCGCTTTCTGCAGCTGTTAATCCTAACAAGTTTTGTGATGAAGATGTACTCTGTTCGCTTTCTGTAGCTGTTAATCTTAACGAGTTTTGTGATGAAGATAAATTCTGTTCGCATTCTGTATCTCTTAATCTCAACGATTTTTTTGATGAAGATGAAATCTGTACACTTTCTGTAGCTTCTAATCCTAACGAGTTTTTTGATGAAGTTGAGATCTGTTCACTTTCTCTATAATTTAAAGTAAGCACTCTGAAAAATCCAAAAGCAAAACTGAAGCAGTTCTTTTTTGGGATTGTTCAAAATTTGTTTTAGATATTAAAGTGACTTACCTATCATCTGAAATTTCGCTGTCTTCGATTTGTCTGTCCATTGTTTCGGATCGTGGCGGGCTTAGGCATTGTTTTTTTGCGTTCTAGAAATGCAATGAGAAAATTGTTTTAAAGTTTTGAACAAAATAATTTCAAGAATGAATATGAATAAAGCTCAAAAATAAACTTTGTATTGACATATTCCATGATTCAACTCTATACTCGCAATGTTTTTTCGCGTTCTAGAAAATACAATGAGAAAATTGTTTAGAGGTTTTTGAACAAAATAATTTCAAAAATAATTATGAATAAAGTTTAAAACTAAACTCTAAATTAACATTTTCCATGATAGCACAGAAATATTTAAAGTAAATTTAGAATTTAATAACGAATTTATATAATAATTCATTCAATGTTGTATACATTTTTGTATACTTTTTATATACTACTTATTATTTGAATTACTTATTTGAGTTTTTAATTGATTGATTAAAGAACTTAAAACTCATTTATAGCTGTTAACGTTAGCTATAAGCACACATTGAACTTACTAGTATTAATAATACTAATAATATGTTTATTTCCCACCAAAAGTAACATTTTTTTACAGGGAAAACGTATAAATATATGCGTTTATGGTGATCAATATACATTAATACAATACAATATTAAACAAAATTTTACACATTTAAAAAAGATTAAATTAAATTAAAATTATACAAAATAAATTAAATTACAACGTGTTGAATCACAAAATATCACTTATTGAGCTTACAAATTGCTTAGGGTAGAGTCAAACGTTTTACGTTTCATTTTCGCTGTTAGGAATTCAAAATTATAAATCGGGTTTATATTCTCTTTATTTACAAATAAATTTAAAATAACTAAATATTACACTGACGCTACTGTGAAGGGTCAATCGGTATTCTCGATTCTATTCACCATTGTCCGGAACGTTGCGTAGCGGTAATCTAAAAATAAATACAGCAGTATTAGCTAATTAATCGGGAATAAACTTTTTAATGCGATGTTGAGGTTAGGTTCGAATGTTTATATTTGCACTTGGATTTTCTAATTAATAATTACTATGACTACTTACCTATAATGTATTGAGTGATAATTGTGTTTTTGTCCGTCAAAGTGGATTTATAAACAACTCACTTGTATCACTTTGTTTTGTTGCGTCTGTCAAATCAGTGTCATTATTCACTACTGAATGTATCGGTAAGATAGACAACAGTTTTAAAAATAACATGATCGGAAATTATTAGATTCGGTATAGTGATATGTTATCTGCTTTGAAGGGAAGGGAGCATATGTTGTTACTCAAATGTATATTTAGGTCTGTAATTAATTCGATTCATTAATTGTAATTTATGATGTGGCGACATCTATGACTTCTCGAACTAACTAAATTCTATAATAATCAGCTTATGCTAATAGCACTGCTGTTACGTATCTGTGTTTGTAATCCAGTGGCGGAGATGAAATGTGGGCAATGAATTCTTGTTTTTTTAGTTTCTAAATTTATTCTGTTCTTTTTGGTATTTTTAATGTAAATTCACATGGTTGCCTTTTTCTTGGTATTTTCATTGAATTCATTCTTCTGGTCGGACAGAGGTCATTGGATTGCGAATTGGTTTTTGGTGTCCTTTTTTTCACGTGAAACGTGGACGTGTGAAAATCAAAATTGATCTGCGATTATTGTGTCTGAAGAAATTCTTAATAAGTAAAATAATTAACACAGTAGTGTTTCCTCGATTGAGGGATAATTAATTGAGAAATTTTTCATGTGGAGTTGTTTGGTGGAGATTGAATTTCTCGAATTGGTTTTTTTGGTAACCACATGGTGTCGTAGTCATACGGATGTCTCAGATCCTGTATTTCACTACTCCTTAGGACCGCCCTAGATCATAGGTGAGTTATTGTTCTGATGCTTGCTGGTCGGAAAAACCCTTTTTAATGCTTGAGGGAACTTCTAGGTCCTTTTTCATTTGCCTTTCTGTGCTATTGGCGATGCTTTACGCTGTCTCTCGTGCCGAATTCCTATGACGATTTTGCGGTACTGAATTCCTGTGACGATTTTGTCGTGCTGAATTCCTGTGGCGACTTTTCGTGTTGATTTCCGTGCCGCCCTTCTGGGAATTATCCACTCTGATGGATGCTGATGGCCGCTGTACTTAATGAATTTACTTTTGGAATTTTGGAACTTCGTGCTTCGAATTTTATCGTCGGATATTCCTTATCAAAGGGATTCGTTCATTTTCATTGGATGTCCTTTTCGTCCTGTGAGTTCGAGATCAACGCAATTCGCGGAGGTTGCATTTATCCACTGTGACGTAATATGGAGGATACAATCGGAAAAATAAAGTCACGTTTTTTTTTTAATTTATAAATTCATATTATCACTTAAATCATTTATTTCTAATTTTATAATCTGTCAATATTTAACGAGGAAATCAACCTTTGGGTAATTTGTTTGTTGTGAGTATATTTCTTATTTATTATTCTATTTTTGCGCTACTGAATAAAACGAAAAAATATATTTAAAATACTGTAGGATTTATTTGATTTGTATCTTTGGGTAAGTTTTGTAATGGTGTAACGTCGTGACCACGTACCCCATAAGAACGTGAAAACTACATTTAATATTTTTTTTTGCGTTAAAGAATTTAGGGATTAATATATCTTCCACCTTTATTTGTATCCCTTATGTTGATTAATTTTTTTGTCTTTCCCTTACTTGCTTAATCTATTTTTCTTCATCATTAATTATCAATAAACCTTACTTTTCTTATTTAAAACATATTTGATGATTTCCTTGCGACCTTCGAATTTTCTCTTCTTTTCACAGTTAGATATTCATGGTTACTCATCACTGAGTCATCGCTATCTGTTTATCTAACCATGTGGCACCCTTTTCTTATGTTTTGATTTAGATAAAATAACCCCCCCCCCCCTTCTCTACCGACTTTAGTCGAGCCAGATGGTGATGGTTGATTAGTGATTGTGGAAGGAAAATGGGATTGGTAAGTGTTAGTATAAAAGAAGTTTGTCCCCTGTAAAACCTCATTTAGATTTTCAGTATAAATGGTCGAGCTTTAACTTTAGTCAGCACTTAGGAGTAAAAATCGGTTTCGGAAATTCGTGTTTTCTTGTCTTGAATTAATGGTAGATGTATACGGCTTAAATTGTTTTGAGGTACAGTTGAAATAATTTAGTGAAATCGCAGGAAGGCAATTACATTTTTGTTTGTTCGTGTTGTTGTTTAATTCAGAACTTTGTCGTTATTCTTGTCTTACATTTGAGTACGGTTATTTGTGTGAGGTAAAAGAGGAATATAGATGTTATCTTTTGTATTATTTATCGAGTTAAATGAGTATAGTATTTCAAGATGGACAGTTATGGCGGTTATAGAATGAATGTGAATCGTTTGTTGAGGGATGAATTGATGTATGAAATTTCTATTCGTGGGTTAGCGGTAGGTCGTACTGTAGTTGAAAATCGTCAGATTTTGAGGAGCTTACTTAGAAGTGAACAAAATGGAGAAAATTTAATTTTAGAGTCGATCGAATTTCCGATCGATAAGGAACTTGATAACTGTCGAATGAAATTAACAGACTTACAACATGATTTCAAGAATATAGATGAAAGTAATATTAAAAAGGAGGTAGATCGTATCATGTCAAGATTAATTCATGTTATAACTCGATCGTTAAGTTTGAATGTTTGTTCAGCATTTGAACGTTTGCAGCGTGATCAATTGTTAGGTCAAATAGATTCCTTACTGCATACTTTATCTAGGTATCTTTGTCCAGATTATGTTAAGAAAGTTTATGTTATTCCCCCGCCTGAACAATTTAGTGAAACGTCTACTTGTAGAAATCCTCTTCTTGCGTCTACGAATCCTAATCAAAATCAAATTGAAATACCAACTACGAGCTTAATTGATATTCCTATTAATAATTTACTAAATTTAAGTTTGATTGATGCACCAATAGAAAATGAGTGTGTTTTGTCTTTGGGGAACAGTACTTCTTCGTCACCTAAATTCCAGTCCAGTAGTGTACCACCTGAACGCAAGGCACAAGTAATTTAATCGGAAGATCTCCCAAATAAAATTGATTCCGTTCCAGTGCAAAGATTTAATCGTGGGTTTGATTTCGGTAGTTCGTCAGTTAGCTACATACCGGTATATAAATGGAATTTAACGTTTGATGGTAGGTCTAGTGTCTTGGATTTTTTAGAGCGAATAGAAGAATTACGTATTTCTCGTGGAGTGTCTTAATGTCAGTTGTTCCGATCTTCGGTTGAATTATTTTCTGGTTTGGCATTGCTTTGGTATCGATCTGTTAAAGATAAATTCAATACTTGGGCTTGAAACTTCGCTTAAAACCACGTTTTTGCCCTGTGACTATGAATATTCTCTATGGGAAGAGATTCGAACTAGAACTCAAGGTGCAGACGAAAGCGTATGCTTATATATTTCTGTTATGGAAAATCTCTTTAGTCGTTTGACTTTAAAACCGTCTGAGATCGAGAGAATCACATTTATCAGGCGAAATTTATTACCAGTTTATCAACAAGCACTAGTATTGTCATCAGTAAACAAAATGTCAGAATTAATTAGTTTATGTAGAAAGATTGAAGATACAACCACTCGTATGGTAAAATGTGTACCCCCACCTACGAAAACAAATAAAGTGGTAGAACCTACTTTGGCGTATCAAAAATTTCGAACAAGTCGTGTCGCCGAGATTGACGAAATAACACCCGACAATCAAACGTCTTCAAATAATTTTCCATTACGAAGTAACAAGACATGTTGGAACTGCAATAAAGTAGGACACATTGCTACAAATTGTGAAAGTCCTCGAAGAAAATATTGTTTTGGCTGAGGTATGGCAAATGTGACTAAGTATTCATGTCCGAAATGTTCGACTTCGGGAACAGGAGAAATCGTGTCGAGTGATAACTCCTCGTAATTCAAAAACTCGTCTCGTGTTAGTGAATTGGATTAGAATACTTTTTCAAGTAAAACCCATTGTGTGTTAGAGTTTATTTTAGGTAGTATTAAGAATGACGAAAGGCCGTATTTAAATGTTAGTGTTTTTGGTGTTGAAATGTTTGGTTTATTAGATTCCGGTGCTTCACATACAGTGTTGGGTAGTAAAGTTTGGGATATTATTAGATCTTTAGCTTTGAAAAGTAAGCCACCCTCTATTTCTAGTTGTAAAGTAGCTAATGGTTCAGATTGCGCAGTAACTTGTGTTGTTTGTTTGCCAATTGTGTTGGAAGGTAAAACTATTGTGGTAGATGTGTTGATTATGCCATCAGTTTATCCGCAACTATTGTTAGGAATTGATTTTTGGAAACAAATGGGAATTATTCCTAATCTTTGAAATAATTGTTGGGTCTTTAGTAAAGAAGAATTGTGTAGTAGAGTTAGGGTTAGTGCGACAGAAGGGATGGATAATTTGTCTGAAAATCAGCGTACCGAGTTAGATAAGTTGTTGAATAGGAGATTTGAGGAGATGGGAAATTCGTTAGGTCGGACAAGTTTAGTCGAGCATATTATCCGTACAAATGCTGAGCCTATAAAACAACGATATTACCCCATGTCGCCTATTTTACAAAAATAAGTCGATTTAGAACTCAAGAGAATGTTGCAAGATGATGTTATCGAACCATCTAATTCGCCCTGGTCGTCTCCAATAGTCTTGGTGAAAAAGAAAGATCAGAGTTATAGATTCTGTGTAGACCATAGGCGTGTGAATGCTATCACAGAAAAGGATGCGTATCCGCTACCGTACATTAGCCATATTTTAAATCGCTTAAGGGATGCTAAAGTATTGTCTAGCCTCGATATAAGATCCGCATATTGGCAGATACCGGTTGAAGAGAAATCTAAACCGATAACAGCATTTACTGTGCCCAATAGAGGACTATTTCAATTCATACGATTACCATTTGGGTTGCATTATTCTCCGGCTACGTTTCAACGCTTAATAGACAGAGGTCTTGATGTGGACCTCGAGCCCTACTGTTTCGCTTACCTGGATGATATTATCATTATCTCGCCGACATTCGAAGAACATCTGGCTATTTTAGATAAAGTTTTTAGTAGGCTCAGTGCTGCTGGCTTAACATTAAATAAGGATACATGTCATTTTTGTAGGGATAAGTTGCGTTATTTGGGATATGTGGTGAACAAAAATGGTTTGTTAGTCGATCCCAATAAAGTTTCAGCGATTGTAAATCTTCCCACCCCTATTACTGTTACTGATGTACGTCGTTTTATTGGAATGGCAAGTTGGTACCGTCGATTTATCTCTAATTTTTCTTCTATTACTAGTCCTATCACCGCTCTTATTAAAAAGGGTGCAAAATTCTGTTGGAATACTGAATGTGAAGAGGCGTTTCTGAAAATTAAAGAAAATTTGGTAAATGCTCCAATATTAACATGTTCCGACTTTTCATTGCCGTTCGTTATACAAACTGACGCAAGTAATTTTGGTGTAGGTGCTGCGCTGACGCGGGAACATGCTGATGGAGAACATGTGGTCAGCTATATCAGTTGTTCTCTGAAGGAAGCTGAACGACATTATAGCACTATAGAGAAATTCCGCCCTTGTGTGGAAGGTTCTCATTTTACAGTGATTACTGACCACTATTCACTTGTATGGTTAAACAACTTACATAGTCCCTCAGGAAGATATGCGCGATGGAGTGTACGCTTGCAGCAGTATGATTTTGAGGTCATCCATCGTAAGGGAAAGGATCACGTAGTCCCTGATTGTTTGTCGAGAGGTGTAGCTAAACTTAACAGTGTGATAGCGTCTAAAGAAATTAAAGACAAATGGTACATTAAGTTGAAAGAAAGCATTTTGAATAGGCCCAATCAGTATTCTAATTATCGTGCTGAGAATGATATAATTTTTAAGTATGTGAAACCAGGTTATCCGCTGTTGTCATCTGATTCTTGTTGGAAAACTGTTGTGCCAAAAGAGCACAGAGTATCGTTAATTCATGAGAACCATGATATTCCTACTTCAGGTCATACGGGGACCTATAAAACTTTTCATCGGTTAGCAGTCTTATATTATTGGCCAAAGATGAAAGCAGATGTTGCTAGGTATGTTGCGCGTTGTAAAATATGTACAGGTTTTAAGCCCGAGCAGAAAGCTCCAATCGGACAAATGGTTGGTCGGGTAAATGTAGAAAAACCGTAGCAGGTTATCTCAATGGATCTTATGGGATCTTTGCCCAGAACATCAAGTGATTTCGTGTACATCCTAGTCGTATATGACATTTTCAGTAAGTTTTGTCTCACTTTCCTGCTTAGAACTGCTACAGCATCCGATGTTTATAAATGGCAGGAAAAGCATGTTATTTTAATGTTTGGTGCTCCAGTAAAAATAATAGTCGATAACGGTGTACAATTTCGAAGTAAACAGTTTAAAGAGGTAGCAACCAAATATGATATTAAGCTTTCTTTTACAGCACGTTATCATCCACAAGCGAATCCCACAGAACGTGTAAATCGGGTAATCAAAACTGTGCTGGCTTCATATGTATCAAGCAATCATAAAGTCTGGGATAAACTTCTTCAATCTGTCACTTGCTGTATTCGTACTTTGAAACATGAGGTAACAGGATTCACCCCGTACTTTGTAAATTTGGGAAGAGAGATTTCGTTATCGGGTTCA
The DNA here is from genome assembly GCA_932526585.2 of Philonthus cognatus. Classification (NCBI taxonomy): domain Eukaryota; kingdom Metazoa; phylum Arthropoda; class Insecta; order Coleoptera; family Staphylinidae; genus Philonthus; species Philonthus cognatus. Next base: position 27,416 of record CAKOBO020000029.1, on the reverse strand, counting down.
TCAGTAGAAAATCCAGATGTATCTCCAGATATTCAGTCACCTAATCCAGTCATACGATCCGAACAACTTAGTAAGCCTTATGTCGAAATATAAACAAAGTTGAGGAAAGCCTTTGACAAAGGGAAGAAATACTATAATTTGCGTCGTAGGGAATTACAGTTTCATGTGGGTAAAAAGGTATGGCGACGGAACTTTGTTTTATCAAATGCTGCTAATAATTTTAACGCAAAACTATCTCCTAAGTTTATTGGTCCATTTCTTATCCATAAAAAGCTCTCTCCGTGGACTTATGAATTAAAACACCCCGATGATGGTAGACTTTTAGGATGCTGGCATGCTAAAGATTTACAATCATCGCCGGATGATAATAATATTAACTATTGTTTTTGTTTCTTCTGATTCTGAATTTTGAAATAGCAATTGTGATATTTTGTAAGTTGTGTTGTGTAATATTGGTTGAGTAATTTGTTTGTGTGTGAACCTATTTAATTTCATCTTCGATACGATTATTCAGATTAATAAGTTTATCTTCTGTGAGCGAAGGATTAAATTTGAATGGTAGATTTGGCACTTTGGGAATTGTGTATTAGTACGACATTAAGAGTCCTAACCACTATCGTGGGAGAATTTTTGAAGTTGTAAATTTAAGTAGTTTTGTAGGATTATTTGGTTGCGAAACTAGATTTAAGTGTTATGTTGTTGTAGGTGTTTAATGTAAGACCGTTTAGAGGTCTTGGTCCTTTTTTTGAGGAAAGGGTGGAATTTGTTACGTTTCATTTTCGCTGTTAGGAATTAAAAATTATAAATCGGGTCTATATTCTCATTATTTACAAATAAATTTAAAAAAAAACTAAATATTACACTGACGCTGCTGTGAAGGGTCAATCGGTATTCTCCATTCTATCTAATTTTGACCGATGAGAAGTTGGCGACGACTTTCCAGCCACGGATTTTGGCGCCTCCACCATCGCCCGATTTTCAATGAATAATAAATTATTATCAATTGGCTGAAACCACAACATATTTTTGGCACAATTGAATTCCTGAACAGCTAGGAAAAAAATACAAATAATCTATTTACACTTTACGTTAAAATTTTCCGATAAAATGAATTTTTCGGACGACATGTTTAAAAAAAATCATAACTTCTGTTTGGACAAGGAAACCCTGAAATTTCTCATCAAATATGAACTAAGCACACTCTAATTAACTATATTAAGCAATTTATTTTACGTGGCACTCAAAAATTACGACTTGGTATGACTTTAAATCTGACATATATTCCCAGCCACGGATCGGACGGAATGTTTAAAAAAATCATAACTTCTGTTTGGACAAGGAAACCCTAAAATTTCGCACCAAATATAAACTAAGCACACTCCAGTTACCAATATTAAGCAATTTATTTATAGTGGCAATCATAAATTACGACTTGGCATGACTTTGAAAGTGACATATATTCCCAGCTACGGATCGGACGGAATGTTTAAAAAAATCATAACTTCTATTTCCTAACATCCTCTACCTCATCATCAGAAATATAATCCGTTTCGTCTTTCACGAAAACCTCATTTAAAGCCAATTTGAAACCCTCCACCATCTTCTCATCAAAATCCGTAACCACTTTTAACGCCTCCCAACATATCTTCTCGTCAAGCAACGCTGATCTCGTGCATTTCTCTCTCAATCCCTTATAAAAAATCTCCGAAGGAAGTGTGCGGCTTCTTCATCCCTCCCAACAACACCATGGCCTCAACGAAAAACTTTTTCTCAATCTCACTCTTTCCATACGCGATGAAATCCTCCATCTTAAAATCTATCACATCCACCCTTCTCAAAATCTCATCCAAGTCCTCAATAGCCTTCTTAATGTCGCGCGTTAGAAAATTAGAAACCTCCTCGTTCCTGTAAAGTTTAAAGCTTGAATCTGAGAATACTTTAGCGCACATTTTCGTGTAGATGATGTGGATTAGAGGGCAGATAATTTTGTTGAAAGCCGGGTGATCTAGGACGCTGATCTTGTTGTCAGTTGCGTTAAATATGTTGGTCATGATTTTCGAAATTAGATCAATTTCCATTTTCGGATTTATTGATTTTCTATCTTCTTTACCATCATCGATTACAACAATAGCGTCTGCTGACTGTAAATTGTTGATTGGTGGTTTGTCAATTTTATTTCTGTCAGATTTATTCCTAAGATCATTTCGAACATTAATTATAGAACTTTCTTTTATCACATAGGTTTTTATAAGATTCACGCCACTTTTGTTTTCTCTGATACTTGCCATAATTTTATTAGATTCATCAACTTTATTAATGGCTCTATTTTCTCTGCGGTCATTATTATCTTTTTTGTCTTCAATAATTATTGTTTCGACGTTTTGAAGATTTATTTCAACATTATTACTTGTGTTAATATTTGTGCCTTCAACATTTTTCTCATTTTCTCCAAATTGTTCATTTGTTTCAATACGTTTAAGGTTTCTATCCATGTGATCGCTTTCTTCAATATGTTCATTTCTGTGGTAAATATCTCGGTGGTCCCTTAAAGCGTTTTCACTTAATATGAGTGAAGAAATCGTTTGAATTTCTTCTAAACTTTCGTCCATATTATCATTTTCCTCGATAATTATGGTTTCGTCAAGTTTAAACTTAAATTTTCCTCTCTTCTTCAAGAATTTGGTTAATAAACTCACTTTCTAGCATAACGATATATTCTATAAGTTTTCTGGAAATGTTTTTTTCTTCTTCAATATGTTTGGTAATATTTTCACTATAATTTAGAATACTAGAAGGATTTTTGAAAATGTCTGCATTTTCTTCACGTGCATCCACTTCTACTCCGTCTGTATCTTCTTCTTCTATAATATGTTTATTTCTGTTAGCAGCTTCATTACTGTTACAATCTTCAAGATATTCGACTAGATTTTTATTGATAAAAATGCTTCTATCTTTCGTAGTATATGATCTTTCGGCAATAATTGAATCGTCTTCTTTCTCATTAATATTTTCAATAACTTCACAAATCTGGAGTGTCTTATTATTTGCATATACTCTTTCTTCATTTGCCGAAACCCCATCTTGCTTGTTGCATTTTTCTTGAATATCGAGTCTTCTTTCTTCGCAGTCAGTTTCAACTTTAAGCTCATCGGTGTTGAATATATATAATATATCTTCATCTGTCTTTTTCTAGGTTTTCTTCAAGGACGTCAATCAAGATCTCATTTTGAATTTTTGGTAATGGATTTTCTTTAAACATTAAGTTGGCTTGATTTTCAACCGAATTTGAAGCGGATGTGATGGTATTTTTTTGCAATACACGAGGCTGTTTTGTTTTTTGTTGTTTGTCTGACAACGTCTTTTTTCTTTTATTATCAAGTGTTTGTTCTTGTATTTTTCCTATTTCCAGTTTTCTTTTTGTAACTGTTGGTTTTTGGTTATCTTCCGCATTTATATGTTCTGGGGATCCCTCCTCTATTACTATTTTATTTGTTAGCTTTTTTTGAGAAGTATTTCTATTTTTCCTTCGTGATTTTAATTGAATATCGCCTCCATCTCTAAATTTCTTTTGAAGTGATTTTTCTTGAAATAGTTTTCCATCTTTTATTTGCCTTTGTAATGATTCGACCCTAGGTATTGTACAAATTTATAATTTGTATTATTGTTTACGTTGTGTTGTGTATGTAGTAACCCTTTTATATATTTACCAGGTTCGTTGTTTGTGTCAATATGCATTATCGTAAATTCTGTGTCTTTATTCCCTTTTAATTTGACTAGGAGGATGTGTGGACAATAAATAAAACAGGATATGAGCTTAACGTATGCAAAGTTTATTGACCTTTCATGACATTTCTAATGAATTGATATGTCTTATATTATTTAAATTCACAAAATATATTACCCAACGTTTATGCTTAAAAGTCATGTGCATTTGGTTAAACTCATAAAAATGTATGACTCTACTTGTGGGAGCAAAATTAACTAGCCCCTGCATTTGCATTACGAGATCGGAAACCCACACAAACCATCTCGGAGCTAGCATCACACACTCGACACACTTGCGATTAGTTAGTAGGACAATCTCTCACATAAGCCCTACACATCAATCGCCATTCATTTTCGATTAATGAGCGGAACGACCTTTCACCTCGTTCCACTCATAATCGAGTTATTTTTTTCTTCAATCGACTGATTCGATTAGTTAGTAGGACATACCTCGTTTTCTCGCTCAATTCGGCCTTACACATCAATCACCATACATCCCTTATTCTTGTGGTTAGTTAGTAGGACACTTAGTGCAATACTAACTCGAATTGGCCTAACACATCAATCGACTGTTTCGATTAGTTAGTAGGACATACCTCGTTTTCTTGCTCAATTCGGCCTTACACATCAACCACCATACATCCCTCATTCGTGTGGTTAGTTAGTAGGACACTTAGTGCAATACTAACTCGGATTGGCCTAACACATCAATCGACTGTTTCGATTAGTTAGTAGGACATACCTCGTTTTCTTGCTCAATTCGGCATTACACATCAACCACCATACATCCCTCATTCGTGTGGTTAGTTAGTAGGACACTTAGCGCAATACTAACTCGGATTGGCCTAACACATCAATCGACTGGGTCGATTAGTTAGTAGGACATACTTCGTGTTCTTGTTCAATTCGGCCTAACACATCAATCGACTGGTTCGATTAGTTAGTAGGACATATCTCGTTTTCTTGCTCAATTCGGCCTTACACATCAACCACCATACATCCCTCATTCGTGTGGTTAGTTAGTAGGACACTTAGTGCAATACTAACTCGGATTGGCCTAACACATTGCTCAATTCGGCCTTACACATCAACCACCATACATCCCTCATTCGTGTGGTTAGTCAGTAGGACACTTAGCGCAATACTAACTCGGATTGGCCTAACACATCAATCGACTGGGTCGATTAGTTAGTAGGACATACTTCGTGTTCTTGTTCAATTCGGCCTTACACATCAACCACCATGCACCCCTCATTCTCAGCCCCCCCCCCTTTCATCTTCCTGTTTTTCCCAGATGTTTAAATTATTTCGCTGGTTTTGTTTGCTTCATTTCAACTAAGTCGGTTTGATGTAGAATTAATTTTACTCTTACGTGATAGTCTCTCCAGCGCTGTTATCCCTAACTCAATTCTCCATTTTCTAACTCCATTCTCAATACTTAACTCTTTTTATCAACATTACTTCACTAACTTACATCCCACTGAAACTTCCTATTCTCAACTGTCACCATTTACATTCAAATACTGACTATCCCCGTCCCGGTCCCAAAAAAACTCATTTTTAGGATCGTTTCTTTGCTGCTCTCAAAGTTCTCCCCTCCCCATTTTTTTGCTTAAATTGTATCTACTACCATATATGGTCACAAATCCCTTCTCTCTCTGACGTCAACTTCATTTCCCTGACTTTGCACACTTGTTGTGTTTGCGTTCGTTGAACCCTGAACTGAATCTTTCTGTATGTCTTAGCATTTCTCCACGCGCCGGTACTTCTTTATTATTTTAAGGCGATGCTGCATTTGTTATTTCTTTCACAAAAAAAAAAATTGATCGACTAATGTTATTCTCGTATTTACTGGATGTTGATTTTTCTTTATTATTTTCTTGGATGATTTTTGTATTAATGTTTTAATTTAATTTGGGACCACTGTATCAAGCCTGATGCAGAGGGCACTAACTACCGTGGGAAGATGGTGCAAGAACGAAGGGTTAGCTGTAAACCCGGCCAAAACGGCGATAGTCCCCTTTACCAGGAGACGAAAAACCGATGACATAACATCGCTACGCATGTATGAAATGGAAGTCCCAATAAAAAATGAAGTAAAATATCTACTACTTGATACCAGATTGAACTTCAACTTCCACCTGGAGAACATCAGCAAAAGGGCCATGAGAGGACTTTTTGCGACCAGGAAAATGGTAGGACGCACATGGGGACTGAGACCCAGTATGACCAAATGGCTATACACCGTGGTCATAAGACCCATAGTGACATACGCGGCGCTCGCTTGGGCAGAAAAAACCCAAACCAAGAGCGCAGCCGTAAAACTCGAAAGAGTGCAACGACAGGCGTGTCTGCTGATTACTGGGGCAATGAGAACAACGCCCACAGCAGCCATGGAACACATATTATCGCTTCCACCACTACATCTATATGTTATGATGGAAGCCAGACAGGCAGCCTACAGACTGCACATAAATGGACACACTTTAAATGTAGGGTCATCTAGACCGGAAACATTTAAAGTGCTACAAGAAGAAGAAATCCTAAAAATGAGGTCCGATTTCACTAAAATCGTACACCCATCCCGCAGATTCAAAATAATCATACCACAGCGGAGTGAATGGACAAATGGAACATACCCGGAAACGAGTAAAGGAACCATCTGGTACACAGACGGGTCCAAAAACACTAAAGGAACCGGGGCTGGTATCTATGGAGGCTGTAACCGGAGCAAACAATTCACGGTTGCTCTGGGGAAACATGCCTCCATCTTCCAGGCTGAAGTGGCCGCCATTGACTGGTGTGCCCACCACATAATGGAGTCGGGACTCAACAAAGGACCAATTACCATTATGTCGGACAGCCAGGCAGCCCTAAAAGCGCTAGCCTCGCCGATTGTTCAGTCCAGACTGGTTATAGACTGCATAAACAGGCTGGACGCACTGGCGACAACAACAAAAACACAGCTAGCATGGATACCCAAGGACCAAGGAATTATTGGACACTTGGGGGCCGACTTGCTGGCCAAACAAGGGGCAACAGGTGAATTTATAGGACCTGAACCCGCTTTCAGAATACCACATGAAACCGGAAAGGAAATAATCCGACGCAAGTTAGCAGAGGAGCATACAAAGGCATGGCACAACCAAATGGGAATGAGGCACACGAGACTCTTCCTAGATGGCCCGGTACCTGATAGCGCATTAGCGCTGTCAGGACTGAGCAGAATGAAACTAAGGAAAATCACAGGACTAGTTACTGGGCACTGTGACCTGAATAAGCACAAACATAGGATGGGTCTTGAGAAAAGCCCCCTATGCCGTGGGTGCTTGGAAGAAGAGGAAACTCCCCAACACCTACTGTGCACATGCGAAGCCTATAAACGGCAACGCACGGAGCAACTCGGGAAGCCCGTGCTTCCTGAAGAACAGCTCAAGAACATCCCCTGGCCCAAACTCCTGGACTTCTTAGAAGACACAGGAATATACAGGAGTAAAATAACCAGAGGAGCACAAAAGGACCACGGAGACCGTAATGCAGGGACGCTAAGCGATACCACCTCATGTGGAAAAAAAAATTGACCTATTACACCTTTTTGACTTTTTATTAACATTAATTCTGTCTTCTATTTCACTTTGCTTTTGTGATTTCCCAACAGAGTTATTAACATTCATAAAAATACGTTCCATTTCCTTTTCAATATCCTGCTGTGAGTTGCAGTTCTTACTACAGACGCTTCCTTTAATTTCCATTTTATTCTCAAGACCCAACTTTATTCGATTTTCTTATGGCGCCTCGTGGTTTGTTATCTTTTCTTTCTAGTTGACATTTGTTGCCGTTACTTTGCGCAGAATTATCTTTGCTCTTTATAGTTTCTAAAGAAATATCTTCAATATTTTTCCTTTAGTCTTTTTGGTACCTTTTCGATTTGTCTTTGGTTCGATTATTATCAAAGCTTTTCATGCCGTCCTTTATTGCAAAAATATTGTTTTTTATTTGGTTTTTTTTTTTTCTAAAGAAATGTCTTCAATATGTTCGCTACTTTTTAACAAATTGTCCTTGATTTTTCTTTTAGAATTATTTATCGTTTTCTCTTCATTTGTTTTTAACAAATTATTTTTGATTAATAAAAAAGTGTGTTTCAATATCTTTCCGTTTGTTTTCGACGAATTATCTTTAATTTGTTCATTTTTATAAAAAAAAATTCTTTTTGTTTTGCTGTTTTTGTCAAATTATCCTTGCGTTATAGGTAAATGTTTAATTGTTCATATGTTTTCGGCAAATGATCCTTAATTTCTTGATTTCTTTTGGTAGAATTGCCATTTACTTGCGCTTTTCTTCCTTTGATTGCGTCGTTTCTTTTTGAAGAAGAAACTTGGATTTCTGAAAATTTATCTTTTGAATTAATGTCTGTTTCTAAAATATTTTGTTTATTATTTTTGTTTTGAATTTGTTTTAACTCAAGCTGTTCGTTGTTTTCAATAGTGTATAAAGTAACAGGACTTTTAGCGGTGCCGATTATTTCCTTAATGTTTTTTTCTGAGCAGGTAATCATTTCAATTGATTTATTAATTTCTTTTGAAGTATCAACAAACATTTTTCCTAAGCGAACTTCGCAGATTTTACAACAAATATTGTCTATACTATTTATTTCAAAAGATTTGTTTTCACTGTTGGCACTGTGCAACGCGTGATTCACATCTTTGCTTTCTGTAGAAATTTCAAAACTGACTTTCTCACCTTCTCGATGGGCACCCTTTCTTCACTCCCTACTTTTATTTCTCTCTCTCTCTCTCTCTCTCTCTCTCTCTCTCTCTCTCTCTCCTGTCTTGATCTAACACGATTTTCCTGATGATCTTCTCTCTTTCAAATAATCCACTTTGCTTCGATGTTTCAGATTCTTCCTGCTCCGTCAAAATTCTTTTTCGGTTTCTTTGCTCTCTACCTTTAGTTTTCATTTTGTGAATTACCTAAGTAGATTGTGTAACTCCTATTAGATTTTCATTGAAATTATGTTCAGTGTTTTGAAAATGATTATTACTTAAACTATCGACAATTTCGCCTTCTCCAAATGTTAGTAAATTTGACGTTTTACGTTTCAAACCAACATATTTATAAAAATTCTCCACACAATATTGAATTTGATTGTCTATCAAAACACTGCTAATCCCGCCTTCTCTGTTTCTTTTAGCGTTTACTGTTTCTGACGTATCAATTTCAATTAAATTAGGCCAACGATGTTCATTGACATTTTTATTTTCAATTTTTGACGTTTCTACGTGTTTTAATTCAACGTCAATATGTTTAATCAGATTTTGATTGTCTGTTTTATGATTTTCACAGCTTTCAATCAACGAATTATAAATTTTGTCGTCTTTGTTTAATTCCAAATTTGCTGTTTTTGATTTTTCAGCTGGATTTAATTCACCATTAATTTGATTTAAATCACAGGCCCTAAAGTTTTTATTGAAGTCGCAAGAAATATTTTCAACTTTAGTTTCATTGCACTCTAAATTTTTATGACAATTATTCATACTATTCTCAAAAGCTCCTTTTAAGACACAATTAGTGTAATTGTTTTTGTTTTTCTTATTTTGATTTAAATTACATTCAACAGTTTTATGTAATCTGTTGCGTTTGTCGTTTTGATTCAAACCAGATATTCTTGAATTTTCTACGTGTCTATCACTCTGATTCCACTCACTATTACTTTTGTATTTATTAATTTCGTAAAAACTTGTTCTTTTGGAACTTTGTTCAGTTGCAATATGTTCTGGTTTCTTATTTACTCCACTTTAATTTAATTCAGTTGGACTTTTGTTTATTTTATTGCTAAAATCAACTTGTTTTAAGTATGTTGCATATTTGTTGATTTTGCCAAATAGATCAGTTTGATTTAAATTAGTTGCACTTTTATTTACTCTGTCTGTTTGATTTAAATCAATTATACTTGTATTTATTCTGTAAAAATCATTTAAATTATTTGTACGTTTATTTATCCGATCTATTTAATTTAAATTAGTTGCACTTATATCTATTATGTTAGTATAAATTAAATCAATTCTACTTTTATCTGTTCCATCAGTATGGTTTGAATCAGTTGCACTTTTATTTATTTTGTCTGTTTGATTGGCGTTATTTATTTTTTCCTTTCCATCAATTTTGTTTAAATCAGTTGTACTATTATTTATTTGTCCTGTTATTTTCATCGTTTAGGTTATGTTTTTCTAATGTGTTGGTGTTATTTTGATAAATTTTATTTAAATCAAAATGACTACAATTTTCATCGTTTTGATTCAAATCACAACCACTGTCATCACTCGCATTCAGATCATCTGCATCACCCTCATCGTTTAGCATTTTCTGGAGTTCGATCTCGCGTTGGCTTTCTAAAAAATATCTGGCTCAACCTGATTTGTTTCAAATATTTCTAATTGCGAGGATCAGTTTTAAAACAGATCCTCTTATTGGATTTGTTCTAGATTTTAGGTTTGTTATTAATTTCGCAATCACTTCTTCCAGTATTATGTTTGTCGATTAGTTTGTTTCCATTTGAAGATTTTTTGTAGTTGGAATGTGCTTTTGTATAAGAAATTGTTTGAGTAACAATCCTGTTGGCTGTATTGAAACACGTTTCAGAATAAGTGTTTTGTTTGCTGTTGCTGACTTTAACAATTTTACTTTGTAAACGTAGGGAAAGCTCAAGTGTTCTTCGATTAGTGTCGGTCTCTTGTGATGATTGCGTGCTTAGTTCTCTTGTTGTTAGTTCAGTTGTAGAATTTTCTAATGAATATGGATCGTTTTCACTTCTAACACACCTTGCATTTCTTAAGATTCGTAGTGAATGTGCTCTATCATCTCTTTTTAAAGATTTTAAATTTTGTGTTTTATCTCTTGAGTCTTGTGAAGAATCCCTTCTTTATTCTCGTTCTGCATATTTTGATCCATTAGAAAAAACTCTTATATGTTCTCTTTGTAACGTTCAGATTTTCCGCCGATAATAACTGAAACAATAATTATATTAAGATGTAGTCTTTCATCATAGACAACCATATATGCATATTAGTAAATAATTATTTTTGGAATTAATTTCGAAAATGTTGCTTTTGTTTTCTCTTTCTCGTCATAATTTCTATAATTTTATTTAGCACGAAACAAACTCTAATTATTATCCAGTCATTTTTAAATGAATTTTAATATTTATTCAATTAATTGATTAATTAAATAAATATTGGCAACGGCGTTCATTTAAAAAAAAAGGTCACAAAGGTGAACTTTAGGAAATCTTATTATCTTTCGAGCTGGGTGCTCGACGTGATCTGTGTGATCACTCGTGAAATAAGTGAAATAAAAATAATCTTGGTGCATCTGTGTGATCGCCGTGTTAATTAAATTAGCCAAGTGCTTATCTCGTCAGGCCGCTCAAAATCTTTCGTCAGGCCGCTCAAAATCTTAAGGTAATGATTTTTATTTTCTTCCCGTGAGGGATTGATTTAATTAATTTTTGGAATGGCGTAGGCCTGCCGCCTATCTGCCCGTTCGTATATTTTGAGGATTCGACCGGGAGAGGTTTAACCGGCTGTATTTTCTCACCACGATTTTCGATTTGGTGGACGGATTTTCTCATCTTCCGATTTCTCGTGAAACCACCCGGATTTTGGTGTTCGCTGAGTGCTGCCGGAATTGAAGGGGGGGCCACCGGAAGATCTGGATTGGAAATCCGGAGGAAGCGCCGAAAACGATAAGTTTTTGAACCAAGTTTTTTTGTGCAGTGTCATATTCTCATAATTTGACTTAAATCCACAAACAATACAATTTATGAAAGTGTTTTTTTGTTAATATTTAATGAATTGAGTATTCATTCAGATATTAATTAAGTGTGTTAAAGTTTCTAAAATTGAGTTAAAAACTAACCAGTCGTATAAAGTTAATTTGAATACAATCAATTTTATTTCATTTAATTGCTTTATTGTTGATGTGCATTTTTTTTCTTTTAATAAGAAAGAGAAGAATTACTTAAACTAATTTTTTTTAATCATTAGAACTATTTTTTTTATTATTTAAACTAATCTTTTCGAACTATGTAAACTTATTTTTTAATCGAGTTATTTTCTGGTAATGAGAAACGAATGATATTATTTTGATTATTGTTACGATGATGTGAGGGAAAGGTTACGTCATTGTTTTCAACGAATAACTGTAAATAATAATTTAATTCAACTAATGCTATTGCTATTACCGCTACTATTATAGTATTTCAAATGAAGTGCTACCAAGTTGTTTTGCCGTTCGGTTTTTTTATTTTTGATATTATTAAAATATTATTTAGTTAAATGTATTACTTATTATTTCTATTTTCCTTCAATATTAGTCTTCTTAAATTCTTGGTTTGTTAGGAAGATTAATTTTATTTAAACCAAGTGGCGCCCATAATAATTTTCATTTTTTTTTCAATAATTTTCTTATTTCGAACCACGACCTGCCTCCAGACAAAAAACTGCCGTACGCGGGTTATACAAATTGGCGCCCAACGTGGGGCCCGATTTAAAGAAACTGAAGTAGATTTGCTTTAAAAAAAAGAAAATTATTTGTCTTTTTTACTTTAAAAATTAGTTTATGTGAACATTAAAATTACTTTTAAAAAAGGATTGGTTAGAAAACTCAGATTGCTTTGTGAAAGTGAAAGTTAAAGATATTTTTGAGAAAGTTTAAGAGAAAATTAAGTAGATACACCCAATAGGAGCAAAATAAAATAACGAGTAAGTTTAACACTTGATTAAATGTTGATATTATGTGGATTGACTTGAGAATAATATCTTGGCATTGAGCTATTACTTTTTAAACGATAAGTTACGGTGAAATTGCGTTTGACAGACTATATATTCACGACAGTTCCTTACATCTTTCTATTTTTACAAAATTTGATTAAGAATGATGGATTCTAATTCGTTATTACAACATGAGTTGGTGTATGAATTGAATATTAGAGGTTTTCACGATAAAAGTGCTAAGGTGGAAGAACTCCGCTTAGTATTGCGAAAGTTTTTGGGTGAAAAGGTTATACCTGTTACTGAAGGGAATGCATTTGTCGCGGGAGAGGATGATAAAGAAATTTCCGATTCGTTAGACTCAATTCAGCAGATTATAGAATCTTATCCTGGGAAGGACGCGAAAGCAACAGAAAAACGTGTTAAATCCAGATTAGCACATTTAAATAATAGAATTAAGAGATTAGTTGAAGTGGACGATAAGGTAAAGACTTTTAAAACTGAGTCCTTAAATAAATGCATTCTTTTTGATGCTCAATTATCTCATAAAATATTTAAAATGTCCAAAGCAATGGCATCTACGTTCATCGAGGGTAGACATTCCGAAGAGCAGGGTGAGGATTTTGACTTCAGCGAGGGCGAAGATGAACCAGTTGTTAGTTTTTCAGAAGCTAGTCATCGATCTAAGGCGGGACCTAGTGGAAGGCTCAGCGGTTATGTTCCTGTTTACAAGTGGGGTCTCACATTTAATGGAGAACAACCTCTTGTAGAATTCTTGGAGCGAGTGGAGGAGCTGAGGGTTGCTAGAGGCGTGTCCAAGGAAGAACTGTATCGTTCGGCCGTTGATTTATTTGCAGGAGATGTATTACAATGGTTCCGTCCGAAACGACTTCTTATTACAGATTGGGATTCTCTAGTGAAGGCGTTGAAGGCTGACTTTCTACCTCAGAATATTGACGACAGTCTGCTAGAAGAAATTATGAATAGGAGACAGGGGCGTAGCGAAAAGGTGGCCATCTACATCGCAGCGATGCAGCACAAATTTTCGCTATTGTCGAAACCACCAGATGAGGCTTCTCAAATTTGGAGAATTCGTCAGAATTTACTACAATCTTATAGGGCAAGGTTAAGTCTCCAAGATATAACCAGCATCAAACAACTAGCAGATCTGTGTCGAAGACTCGAAGCTGACGATCCCTTCTTAAACAGTAGAATTGGCAGTCCAAGGAATTATCCAGGACAGGCGAACGTGTCATCGATTCGAGAGGTATCTCCCAATGTAATTTGTTACAAATGCCGAGAGGTGTCAAAGGGTGAAGCTGCTCCATAAAACTAAGTCGTGGGCTGCATAAGGGTCGCCTCAGTCCAGTTCGAATTCAGACCCACACCGATGAATGGAAGCAGTGGCTTAGTATTGTGAAGTCATTTTACGCAAATCCAGCAGTTAATTCTATTTTTGTTAGGTTGCCTAAAGACAACCGGTTGTATTTAAAGGTGTCATTGTTTGGAGTTGTCGTCACAGCTTTAGTTGATTCCGGAGCAAATCGTTCAATCCTTGGTGGGGATGGTGTCGAGATTTGTAAGTCTCATAGGCGATTCGATTCTTCTCAAATAAAGTTTGTGTCTACAGCTAGCGGAGAAAATATTCAGGTTTTAGGGGAAGTAGAGATACCAGTCGGTGTAGCGGATATTTTCCATCAAGTAAATGTCTTAGTTGTTCCTGACATTAAATCTACTTTAATCTTGGGGGCAGATGCCATGAAAATTTTTGGTTTGCGTTTCAGTCTTGGACATAGTTGTGTAGAAGTCCTAGAATTGGATACGGGGTTAACCGAAGAGACCGCAGCTTCTGATGATGTGGGCATTCTTGATTGGGCAAGTTTCAGTGACACTGGAAGAAATCGTTTGGAAAACGCCATTGAAATATACAAAGGTTTAGCAAAGACAGAATTAGGGCGCACGGATCAAATTACTCACATTATTGATACACGAGATGCCGAGCCGGTGAAACAAAGGCATTATAACCGGTCGCCGTATATGCAAAAAATCATGAACGAGAAACTGGAGGAGAAGCTGAAACTTCAAGTGATCCAACCATCTAGCAGTCCGTGATCGTCACCAGTAGTTCTGACTAAGAAAAGCAATGGGGAATTTCGCTTTTGTTTTGATGGACGTAAGCTGAATTCCGTGACGAAAAGAGATGCGTGTCCCCTTCCCAAAGTAGACAATATTTTAAATAAATTGCGCGATGCTCGGATAATCTCTACTATTGACCTTAAAAATGCGTTTTGGCAGGTTCCTTTAGATGAAGTGTCTCGAGAAAAGACCGCGATTGCAGTTCCAGGTAGAGGGCTCTTCGAATTTAAGGTCATACCCTTTGGCTTAAATAACTCAGCGCAAACACAGCAGAGGTTGATGGATAATATATTTGGGCCAGAGTTAGAGCCGAACGTTTTTGTCTATTTAGTATTTAGACGATATTATAGTCTGCAGTAGGACTATCGATGAACATTTGGATATTCCCAAGGAAGTCTATCGTCGTTTAGAGAAGGTGAAATTAACGATAAATTTCGAGAAATGTAAATTCGCTAGGGCATATCTCAGATACTTGGGATTTATCATCGATCGAGGAGGTTTGAGGACCGACCCAGATAAGGTTATAGCCATGGTCAGCTATCCCGTGCCAAAAAATGTGACAGAAATAAAGCGTTTCATGGGATTTTGTTCCTGGTACAGGCGGTTTATACCACAATTCTCAACGTTAGTGGCTCCCATCAATTCACTCATAACAGGCAGGAAGAAAAGGCAATCCGTACAATGGAACGACGAAGCCAACGAAGCTTTTAACAAAATTAAAGCTGCTCTAACTACTGCACCAGTTCTCGCCAGTCCTGATTTTGATCGACTGTTCAGTGTACAGTGTGATGCATCTGATGTTGGTCTAGGTACCGTGCTCAAACTGAAGCTGGAGGATGAAGAAGAACATGTAATATCTTTTGCAAGTAGATCGCTGTCTAGGGCTGAAAGGAACTACAGTGCGACGGAAAAAGAATTCTTAGCGTTAATTTTCGCAGTTGAAAAATTTCGTCCGTACATTGAGGGTACCCGATTCATCGCAGTCACAGATCATTATTCGTTATTATGGCTGCAAAGACTTAAAGACTTGTCTGGAAGATTAGCACGGTGGGTTCTCAAACTTTCACAATATGATATGGAGTTACGTCATCGCAAGGGAAAGTTAAATGTAGTTCCAGATGCCTTGTCGCGGATTCCATCAACATCTAAAGAACATACAAATGTTCCTGAGGTTATGCTATGTGATACAAGTGAATCGTTTTCGATGAACTTGATTGATTTTTCAAACGTGGATTCATGGTACAGCAAAATGTTAGTTTCGATGTCATCGCATCCAGAAAAATATCCTTCCTGGAGGAATGAAGGAAATTGTTTTTATAAACACGTACATAACCGAACAGGGGGGGGGACATTTTTCCCCACCTGTTTTTCCCCATGTCTTTTTTCCCCACCTATTTAAAATCGGAATTATTTTTTCCCCACTCATTTCAAACATTCGATTGTTCGAACTTTTATCGAACTTCTTTTCTTCATGTCACGTCTACCTTCATGTCAAACAAATTTAATGTGAAACGTCAGTTGTGTCATCAAAATCAGTTGTGCTATCAATATGTCCGTAATTGAATTGATTCCTAATAAAACTGGATTTCTATTGCACGTCGACGGTTACCTCTATTATAAGCATACGGAAACATCAGGAGGAAATGTCAGGTGGAAGTGCCCGTACGAATAACCTATCAGAGGGGTGGCACAACCGATTTCGTGTGGTGGTTGGAAAGAAGCATCCCAGTTTGTTCAATTTCATCAAGGAGATTCAGAAGGAGCAAGGAGACACTGAAGCTATGCAGAGAGAACTTCGACTAGGACGCGTTGTTAAAAAATTAAAACCCAAAACTCAACAATTGAAAGAAGATCGAATTTTAAAACTTGCTGCAAATTACGATACTGATGATACTGATGATGACGTTTTAACATATTTGGAATCCATTGGCTACAACATTTATTTTTGTTAGTTTTACACATTTTTACAATTTTACACATGTATTTGTACCTTTTACATCTTTTGTAATAAATGTATTCTCATAGCAGGGAAATTATTATTTACTGGGGAAAATTATGATGGGGAAATAAACGATGGGGAAAATAAGTAGTGGGGAAAAATGGTAGGGAAAATGTAGGTGGGGAAAAAATTGTAGGGAAAATGTAGGTGGGGAAAAACGGGTGGGGAAAAATGTCCCCCAGTCCCGAACAGAGGTGATGTCTAATTTATCAGAATGGAAACTTGTTGTCCCGAGTTCTCAGAGATCAAAGGTGTTAAAGTGGGCACATGATGAACCTACTGCAGGTCACTTTGGTAGCTACAAAACTTTAAGTAGGGTCTGTGACTTTTTCTACTGGCCAAAAATGCGTCAGTATAATTTGATTCAACTAATGCTATTGCTATTAACTAATGCTATTGCTATTACCGCTACTATTATAGTATTTCAAATGAAGTGCTACCAAGTTGTTTTGTCGTTCGTTTTTTTATTTTTGATATTATTAAAATATTATTTAATTAAAAGTATTACTTATTTTTTCTATTTTACTTCAATATTATTCTTATTAAATTCTTGGTTTGTTAGGAAGATTACTTTTATTTAAACCAAGTGGCGCCCATAATAATTTTCATTTTTTTGTTCAATATTTTTTTTATTTCGAACCACGACCTGCCTCCAGACAAAGAGCTGCCGTACGCGGGTTATATCTTTCTTTGAAAAGAATTCACTATATGTTTGTATAAAAATATACAATAGTCTGCCCACAAACACACAATAATCGGATACGTTTTCCAGCTGGTAACAATCTATTAAAGAGTTCTTACTTGATTTAGAACCATATAATTTGGATGAATATTTCTCTAGAGAAACATAATATGTATTAATCTTGATTCGACCCTATTTCGTGTAGATGTATATGTGCAAAATTTGTATGTGATATTAACATTGGAATAAAGAACTTTTATTATTATTATTATTATTATTATTATTATTATTACTATTATTATTATTATTATTATTATTATTATTATTACTATTATTATTTAATTATTATTATTATTTTTTTTTTTTTTTAACTCGCAATAGTAGCGGTAAGTATATGATGGTGTCGGCTCCAAAAAGCAAGACACCATAATTTTTTTTTTTTTTAATTTATTCAGTGGTTCATGTTTAGCACTTTACGAACCAAGTTACACGAGGCAAGTATGCAAATTTTTTGTGTTTCAATAGTAATTGATTTTGTATTTTCTAATTCTAGGCGTTCCAGGCTTTCTTCCAGTGAGTGAGGAATTTCCCCCGTCGCTCCAATTATGATAGGGATTATTTTTACCCGTTCGAGTCCCCACAGAGTCTTTAGTTCTTCACTCAGAGGTAGGTATTTTTGTATTTTCTCATTATACTTGTTTGATATATTTGCAGGTGCCGGAACAGCTATATCGATTAAGGTAAGTTGCGCTCTGTGTTTGCTGAATTCAACACGTATACTCCGATTGACAGCCTCCAGATCAGTGGTGGTCCAGGGTAGTATACCGAAACTGAAACTGAGGGCAGGTATAGCAAAGGTGTTAGTTGCCTGGACTTTGTATCTGCCTGCCAGTTGTGTTTTGAGGATCAGCTTTGTTCGTCTTTTCAGTTCCGCGATGAGCTGTTTCTTTGTTTCTCGCACATCAATGCCTTGGGCTTGGTTAAAACCTAAATATTTGTAGGTTTCATTCTTGTCCATTCCCTCTATCGTACTACTGGTCCTCCCTAGTTTAAAATTCTCTGAGGGTTTCCATTTTCCTCTAGCCATGCTGTTGATTCGGCACTTGTCTATTCCGAAGCTCATTCTGGTGTCATTAGAAAACATTTCGACTGTTCGTAGTAAACTCCTTAATCCGGGCTCACTGTCCGAATAGAGTTTAATATCATCCATGTACATGAGATGCGTGATTTGGTAGTTCTGTGTTAGTGAAAACCCAGTTCTTTTTCTGTTTAGCATGGTGGATAGGGGAGTGAGCGCCAGACAGAACCATAGGGCACTCAACGCATCACCCTGGAAGATACCCCGTTTGATGTTAATAGGTATGGTTTCTTTGTTAGGTCCTGTCCTTAGCTCAGTCCTCCATCTCATCATCATTGTTTTCATGAACGTTACGATACACGCATCAACCTTGTACATGGAGAGTGTCTTTACAAGCCATGAATGGGGTATGCTATCGAAAGCCTTCTGGTAGTCAATATATGCGACATACAGGTCTTTGTTTTGTTTCTTTGCATGGCGTGTTATTATTTCATCGATAGATAATTGCTCCTTGCAACCCTGCGCATTCCTCCTACAGCCCTTTTGTTCCTCTGGCATTAAGTTATTCTCCTCCAGATGTTTATATATCTTATCAGCCAGTATTCCACTGATAAGTTTATACAGAGTGGGTAGGCACGTAATCGGTCTGTATTTGCTCGGGTTCGATTGAGCTGGTGTTGTTTTTGGTAGAAGATACGTAATGCCATTGGTGAGAAAAAAGGGAGTCTTTTCCGGTGATTTTAGGACATCTGTTAGAAGCTCTGTCAATCTCTGGTGTATAGCTGTAAATTTCTTGTACCAAAAGTTTTGAAGTTTTTCTGGGCCTGGCGACTTCCAGTTCTGCGTTCTAGACAGTATTCTTTTAAGGTCTTCAACATTAATTATTTGAGGTAGCATTTGAGGTACCTTTTCCAGTCTTCTCGATTCGGTCTTTATCCAGTCTGCGGTGGTCTTATGAGTATCTTGGTTTTCCCATATGTTGTTCCAGAAGGCTTTTATTTCCTCCGTTTTGGGGTACTCACTGGGTGCCTTGGGGTCCGGGTTCGAGTTTCCAAGGTTCCTGTAAAAGGTCCTCTGGCTGTTGGTAAACGCTTTGTTGTCTGTTTTCCTTTGGTGCGACGTTTTGTATCTTCTCAGCCGTGTCGAATATACTGCAAGCTTTTGTTTAAGCAGGTCCATTATTATTATTATATTATTATTATTATTATTATTATTATTATTATTATTTTTTTTTTTTTTTTTTTAGAACGTCAGCTGCTAGGGCTATTGGTTCCATCGTAAGGGTAAGTTAAAATTAAAATAAAAATAAATCGTCATTGTGACGGTATGTTTCGGGTCTTCATGGTATGTGTTTTTATTTTGTTTTATTTCTTTAGTTCTAATATTTCTCTCAGTTTCAGGTACCTTCGTATTTCAGACGGTCTGGTGAGTATATGTTTATATTTCATTGTATATATTAATGTTTTTTAGGTATTTAAGGATTATTGTGTATTTTCCTGGATCCTTTAGGCTTTCTGCGGCGTTTCTTTCTTGTAGCCCTATGGAGAGGCGCTGTTCTCTGAGCTTAGGGCATTGGAAGATGTGTTCCACGGTTAAGGCTTCTATTCTGCAATTTGGGCATATTCTGTGTTGTCTACCTATAAGGAGGTGTCCATGTGTGATTCGTGTATGTCCAATTGAGAGTCTCGTAAGTATTATTCTGTCTTTTCTGTTATGTTCTTGTGAGTACTTACATAGGGCTAGCGAGGGTCTTATAGATCTGTGCCAGTTATTTTCCTTTTCATTCCATTGATCTAGCCATTTCTTCCAGGATATTGTTTCTGACCAGGCCAGTATTTCTTTTCGTATTGTGTCTGGTGTTTCTATGTCGTCTGTTGTTATACTTTCCCATATGGGACTGTCCTTAAGGAGAGTGTATAGGTGGAGAGTGGACGGTATTGTTTTTGTTTGAGCCCAACTGTAACAGTCAAGTATTTTGGGGTTTATTATATACTTTCTCAGTGAGTGGTTTCCTTTAAGAGCTATTTTGCTGGCGTATCAAAATTTTATTTTAGCCCGTCTTTCGTCAGGTGGTAGTATACCTGCTTCCCGGTAGACACTCTCTCGGGGTGATGTTCGAAACGCTCCTGTGATCATGCGGGCAGCCGTAAGGTATATGGAGTCGATACGTTTAAGGTGGGATTTTGAGGCGTTTCCGTATGCTACGACACCGTAGTCAAGTTTGGAGAATACAAGGGCGTTTATGATTTTGAAGATGGTCTTCTGTTCTGCGCCCCATCGAAAGTGGGTTATTGCCTTGAGTTGGTTTAGGGTCTTTTTTGCTATTGTTTCGAGTTTTGAGATATGTTCCGTCCATGTAAGTTTATTATCAAGAGTGAGGCCTAAGAATTTAATTGATTGTCTGTATGGGATGGTAAACTGGTCAATTGTTAGGGTTGGTTCTACATGGGTCTTACGCAGTCTGCAGAAGTGGGCGCAATTTGTTTTTTGTTTGGAAACCTGCAGGCCTCGTAAGTTGGCTTCTTTGCAGATTATGTTAATACCATCTTGGATTTCTTTTCCTATTTCTTCCATGTTATCCCCTGCCTTTATTATAGCTAAGTCGTCCACATAGAGTAGGGGTATAACTCTATCAGGGAGGTTGTCAGCGATCTCGTTTATTGCGATTGCAAACAACGTGACGCTGAGAACCGAGCCTTGTGGTATCCCGTTGATCTGCTTAAATTGGCGAGAGGTTGTGTTCCCTACTCTGGTTTTAAATGTTCGGTCTTCAAGGAATGATTTTACCATAGAAGGTAGGTGACCTTTGAGTCCCCAAGCTTCTAATTTTTTTAAAATTCCCATTCTCCAGGTGGTGTCGTAAGCTTTCGTGAGATCGAAGAATACTGCGAGGGAGTGTTTTCTCTCACAAAAGGCTTCTTTAATGATATTTTCAAGTCGGATAATGTGATCAATACAGGAGAATCCCTTTCGGAAACCAGCTTGATAGTGGCTAATGAGGTCTCTGCCTTCCAATATGTTTAGAAGTCTAGAGTTTATTATTTTTTCGTATAATTTTCCTAGGCATGATGTCAGAGCTATAGGACGATAATTTTCGGGATCGCTGTGGTCTTTTCCAGGTTTAGGGATAGGGATAATGATCGATTCTTTCCAACAGAGAGGGTAGGTGTTTTTTTGAAATATGTTATTAAATAAGTTAGTAATTTTTTCTTTTGCAGCGTTGGATAGATTTCGTAGCATAGCGTTACATATTTCATCTTCTCCTGGGCTAGTATTTTTAGTTTGGGACAGTGCATCGTCGAGTTCTTCTATAGTTATGGGGCGGTTATAGTCTTCTTCTTCGCCTCCTTCTAGTGTAACAGGAGTTTGTTCCGAGTATTGTTTGTAGTTAATAAATTCTTCCGTGTAGTTAGCGTCACTGCACACTTTCTGGAATGTTATACCTAGTATGTTAGACGTTTGTGTAGGATTCGTATGTGTTTGTCCATTATGTTGGAGGATAGGTAGGTTTTGGCGCTGTCCTTTACCAATGATATTGTGGACATGTTTCCATACTTGCTGGATAGGTGTCTGTTCGTTAACGCTGGAAATGTATTCTTCCCATGACGTTTTCTGGGCTAGTGTTTTTTGTTTCCTCTCTTGGGCTCTACATTTTTTAAAGTGAATCAGGTCTTCTGTCCTATTGTGTTTGCGGAATCTATTTAGATATTTTTTCTTTTCTTTGTTTAGTGATGCGATTCGTTCGTTCCACCAGGGCACTGATGCATTTTTAGAAGGTGGTTTAGTTTTGGGAATAAAGTTGTTCGCTAATATAATAATGTCTTTTGTGGCTGTATTTACCATCTCGTTTATGTTAGCTCCAGTTTCCAATCTAAGCGTTTCGGAAGCTAGCGTGAATTCGTCCCAGTTCGCTTTTTTTAGTTGCCATTTTTTTCTGTGTTGGAGGTTATGCCGTTTGAGGGATAGGTCGACTAAGATTGGGAAATGGTCGCTATGGTGTAGGTCGGGTATGACTTTCCAGCTTAGTTCGTTATAAATGTTTGGTGTTCCTAGTGTTAGGTCTATGGCGCTGAAATTACCTGATCCACTGTTAAGGTAGGTTGGTTCTCCGTTGTTTAGGAGGACGAGCGGCGTATCACTAATTATCTCTTCGAATAATTTCCCTTTTGGTGATAGTGTTTTTGATCCCCATAGTGGGTTGTGACAGTTGAAGTCCCCAACTAGTATGGTATTGTTAGTGATAAGTTCAAGTAATTTACACATTTCTTCTTTTTTTCCAGGATTGGTCGGGTAAGTATCCATTGATAATTTTAATTTTCTTTTCTAGTATTATTTCTATGGTTAGAGCCTGGATGGTGCTTGTATTATCAATTATTTTTGTTTTGATGTTATCTCTTATAAGAGTGGCAACACCTCCATGGGCCCGTCCGTTGGTGGTATTTTGTCGCACGTTTGGTATCCTGAGAATTTTATTTCCTCATTAGGTTTTAGATGACTTTCTTGTAGACATATTACAGTCGGTTGGTATGTTAATATTAAATTACGCAATTCGTCATATTTATTTTTAATACCTCTGCAGTTCCATTGTATTAGGCGTTCTGTTGTTTGATCCATTGTGTTAATGTTTGTTGTGTTTTGTTTGGTATTTGCTAGTTCTAGTATATGTATAAATATATATAAAAAATAAAAATAAATATATAAATAGTTATAAATAACATAAATGTATATGGACTAAATACATGTTGTATATTAAAATATCCCAGTAAATTATCACAGTTATCTATCACAGCTAGTTATCACTATCTTTGTTTTTCCTTTGATTTGGTCTTGGTTTTCCCTTGGGCCAACCTTTTTTCTTTTTGATCAGTTGAAATTCCCCGTCAGAGTGTGCCTCTGTCGGTGCTTCTATTGTTTCCCAGTTGATGGGGTTTGTGGGTATTTCGGTTATTCCCGGAATTTCAGTGTTCTTGTTCCTCCCCACGGTGGCTGTTGTGGCTGATGCTTGTTGGGCGAAGGTTTTGGTAGGGACAACAAAACTGTTTTTGTTTACCAGCTGTCTTGCTTCCCTAAAGGTTAGGTTCTGTTTAATTTTAAGTTTAATTATTTCTTTTTCGTTTTTATAAGTTGTACACTCTTTTGAGGTTGACAGGTGGTTGTTATTACAGTTTATGCAGGTGTATGGCGTATCACAGTTGCCTTCGTGCTCCTGTTTACCGCACTTGCACATTTTTGTACTTTTGCAGTACTTCCCTAAGTGTCCGAACTTAAGGCATTTATTGCATCTTCTGGGGGCGGGGATGTACTGTCTGACCTTTAGTTTAAGATAAGCTGCGTCTAAGGATTCTGGTAGTTTGCTCATCTTAAAGGTTAATTTGATAGAGTTGGTATTTTCTAGGTTACCATTATTCTTTTTTTTGATACGCTCAACTTCGATTACTCCTTGCCCTTTGAGTTCTTCTTTAAGCTCAGCCTCTGTGCATGCAAGAAGGTCGCTAGATGTAACTACTCCCCATGATTTGTTCAATCTATCGTTGGGCGCTATTTCTGTTTTCTTGCCAATAATATTTGTTATAGTTTTTAGTTTTTCCAGTTGTTCTGGTGTATTTACTTTTACGTTTAGGATTCCAGGGGCTATTTTTTTATGCGTATGTCTGTTCCGACAGTGTCTTGAATACGTCTTTGAATTATAAAGGGTGACAGTGTCGTAAAGTCGGCTTCATCCATTTTTATGGTATGGTTATACTCTGTGAATGTTGGGATTTGTTCGGTTTCGAAAGAGTATTTGGCGTGCCTTCTATATCTTTTCCTTTTTTTTGTTATGTCATTAGGTTCGTATCGATCCACTTGGGATGTTTCTGTATCGTCGTAATCGATATTATTTGATTGTGATGATTGGCTGTAGGTTCTTTTTGTGATTTTTTGTTTTTCGCTCGTTTCTATTTCATTTATATTATTTCCTGGTTGTCTCATATAGGGACTCGACTGATATGTTCTGTCAGGAGTTCTTCCTACTTTACCCCCTCTTACGAAGGGGTTAGCCCCGCTGGTTTCAGCAGAGCTCGGGGGTTGTGGCTGTAGCATGTCCAATGATCGCGCAGTTTGGCCACGATCATTAAGGGTTTTTGTTTGTCCAGGAGCTCCCAACCTGGATTCTAAGTCTGTTATATCAATCATTGGCATCTTAGTTCCACCTTCATTCCTCTAGTTCCTCCACCCTCCACGGAGCCACATATGGGACGCGCAAGCACAAACTGCCGCTATGCCAGGGGATACCGGAGAAGTATAGCCACCCGGAACGGACCAACACACAGATTAAGTATGTCCTCCGATCCGCAGTGACTCACCCAGAGCCGATTGGTCCATGCTGGGTTAGGCTGGACCGCCCGTCTTAGTTGAGTCAGGAGCCAAAGGGGAGTGTTGCTGGATTTCTCGGCTAATCCGCGAGAAATTGTCGCTCAGCCCCCAGGATCTCCGTTCCCACCCGTACGGGTCGCGGCGCACGGCCAACACGCCGGTGGATGATGCCTCTGAGAGAATCAATATGAAATTGTTTCTCTCTTTGGCACCCAGCTGCCATAAAAGCATCCACATGCTGGTATCATATGGTCGCCTCCTACGACCTGCTGGAGTGGGCAGTGGATGTATTCTGATCCCCATCCACAGGGATTATTATTATTATTATTATTATTATTATTATTATTATTATTATTATTATTATTATTATTATTATTATTATTATTATTATTATTATTATTATTATTATTATTATTATTATTATTATTATTATTATTATTATTATTATTATTATTATTATTATTATTATTATTATTATTATTATTATTATTATTATTATTATTATTATTATTATTATTATTATTATTATTATTATTATTATTATTATTATTATTATTATTATTATTATTATTATTATTATTATTATTATTATTATTATTATTATTATTATTATTATTATTATTATTATTATTATTATTATTATTATTATTATTATTATTATTATTATTATTATTATTATTATTATTATTATTATTATTATTATTATTATTATTATTATTATTATTATTATTATTATTATTATTATTATTATTATTATTATTATTATTATTATTATTATTATTATTATTATTATTATTATTATTATTATTATTATTATTATTATTATTATTATTATTATTATTATTATTATTATTATTATTATTATTATTATTATTATTATTATTATTATTATTATTATTATTATTATTATTATTATTATTATTATTATTATTATTATTATTATTATTATTATTATTATTATTATTATTATTATTATTATTATTATTATTATTATTATTATTATTATTATTATTATTATTATTATTATTATTATTATTATTATTATTATTATTATTATTATTATTATTATTATTATTATTATTATTATTATTATTATTATTATTATTATTATTATTATTATTATTATTATTATTATTATTATTATTATTATTATTATTATTATTATTATTATTATTATTATTATTATTATTATTATTATTATTATTATTATTATTATTATTATTATTATTATTATTATTATTATTATTATTATTATTATTATTATTATTATTATTTTCGGTCTGGCCGATGAGGTACTGCAGCCAGCAGTATACTTACCGCTACCGTACTGCGGTACCGGTACCGCCAGCGTCGCCAGCTGTCCGCTGCCTTTAACACATTCATACCTAAATGTCCTTTTCTCCTTTAGCTCCCTATACTTACCCATTTCCTTGACCGGTGCGCGTTGATTTCAACCTGGGAGTGTCTGCGAACTCCAACGACTATCGAGCCGTTGCGGGGAGCAGGCTGATGTGAATTCTTCTGCCGACGGAAGACAGAGACGCGTGCCAGAAACCAGCCACTTCGGTCCCTGGTCGGGAAGTGTACACTGAATGCAAGTGTCAGATCTTGCATTGCCCCGGGCGAGCGCCAATCCGTCCGTGTTTTCCGGGATTGGTAAAGCGGAGGCCAGGCCTCAGGGAACTGGGGTAGGACACTAGTGTTCGAGGGTACACCCGTTCCTGGTTAGTCCGGCCCGCCCCCTTGTACACGATGCGCTGGCAACATCAAAAACACATGGAAAGCATATTACTCGATAAAACAATAGCGGATCAAACGCCTACCAAAGAGGATCCATTTCGCAAAAGGCCCTGTTTGCCGCGATCGCCACCGGCAACCAGGCAACACACCGTAGACTTGTCCACATCTAATTCCTCCGTGGTGCCGGAACACTCCAGGGAACCTGAAATTGGAAACCAATTTAGGTCGCCAAAAAAAGCATTTATTGAAAAAATGAAGATCGATGAAGCCACCGAACTAGAGAGGTGCAGAAATATTATTGGCCGAATGAAAACAGCCATCGAAAGACAGCGAAACATTAGTTTGGAAGTTAAAAATGGACTAAAGGAGCTGGAAGAATCCATAGATGTCATTACTTTCAGCAGAGAGAGTTGGTTAAATGCGAGCGAAGAACTTCATCAGGCTGAAATCACAACGATTGTTGCAGAAGTAACGCTCGCTAACACAAAAAAACGAGCCGCAATTAGCCCAATCACTGGCAACGAGGATAAACGAAAAAAAGAAGACCAAATAGAAATAGTATATGAGGTTCCAGAAAAAATACCAGCAGAAGAAAAGTGGGAAGTACAAAAAAACAGAAGAAACAGACAGTTGAAAAACAGAACCAAAAACGGATCTGAAGTTGAAAAACTATTCGAAAAAATCACCCCTGCAGAGAATGCTAGAGCAAAGCAAATTAAACCGAGACCAAAACGACCCCGATCAAATGCCATTCTGATACGTCCAGAACAAGGTAAATCATACGCCGACGTATTAGCAACACTGCGAAAGGGAGCAAATTCTGAAGACCTTGGCGCCGAAGTGAAAGGCCTACGCCAGACCCAAACCGGGGCAATTCTAGTGAAGTTAGGCAAC